>JAMKCH010014602.1:0-26806 GCA_023653785.1 Ophioderma brevispina
TGATTGGTAAATGATTGATGTATGATTCATAGATGATGTGTGATTGTTGGATGATTGATATATGGATAATTGGTGGATGATGGATGGATGATTGGTGGACGATCAAAGGATGATTGGTGGATGATTGATGTATGATTGTTGGATGATTGATGGATGATTAATGTGATTTATGAATGATTGATGTACAGATGATTCTTGGATGATTGATGTATGATTGTTGGATGATTGATGGATGGATAATTGTCGGATGATTGATGTAGATGATTGATGTATGATTGTTGGATGATTGATGTATGGATTGGTGGATGATTAATGGTTGATTGGTGGATGATTAATGGTTGATTGGTGGATGATTGATGTATGGATGTTTGGTGGATGATTAATGGATGAGTGGTGGATGATTGATGTATGATTGTTGGATGATTGATGTGTGGATGATAAATGGATGATTGTTGGATGATTGATGTTTCGATGATTGGTGGATGATCGACGTATGATTGTTGGATGATTGATGGATGGATAATTGGTGGATGATTGATTGGTGGATGATTAATGTGTAATTGTTGGATGACTGATGTATGAATGATTGGTGGATGATTAGTGGATGATTGATGTATGATTGTTGGATGATTGATGTATTGATGGTTGGTGGATGATTAATGGATGATTGGTGGATGATTGACGCATGATTGTTGGATGATTGATGAATGGATAATTGTTGGATATTGATGGATTCTGTGATTGTTGGATGATTGATGGGTTAATAATTGGTGAATAATTGATGGATGATTGGTAGATGATTGGTGTTTGATTGATAGATTATTGGTTGAGGATTGATGTATGATTGTTGGATGATTGATATATGGATGATTGGTGGATGATTAGTGGATGATTGGCCGATGTTTGATGAATGATTGTTGGATGATTGATGCGTGGATAATTGGTGGATGATTAATGGATGGTTGTTGGATGATTGATGGATTGATAAATGGTGAATGATTGATGAATAATTGAATTCTTATTGATGGATGATTGGTGGATAATCAATGTATGATTGTTGGATGATTGATGTATCGATGATTGGTGGACGATTAACGGATGATTGGTGGATGATTGATGGGTGGATATTTGGTGGATGATTAATGGAAGATTGGTGGATAATTGATGTATGATTGTTGGATGATTAATGGGTAGATATTTGGTGGATGATTGATGGATGATTGGTAAATGATTGATGTATGATTGTTGCATTATTGATGTATGAATAAATGATGGATGATTGGTGAATGATTGATGTATGATTGTTGGATAATTGATGTATGGATGTTTTGTGGATGATTAATGGATGATTGGTCGATGATTGATGCACGATTGTTGGATGATTGATGGATGGATAATTGGTGGATGATCGGTGGATGATTGATGTATGATTGTTTGATGTATGGTTGTTGGATGATTGATTGGTGGTTGGATTAATTTGTGGATAAATAATTGATGGTTGTTGGATGATTGGTAAATGGTGGATGATTGATGAATGATTGATGTCTAATTGATGTATGATTGGATGATTGGTGGATGATTTATGTATGATTGTTGGATGATTAATGGATAATTGGTGGATGATTGATGTATGTTTGATGGATGATTGACGGGTTGATATTTGGTGGATGATTGGTAGATGATTGATATGATTGTTGGATGATTGATGGATTGATATACGGTGGATGATTGATGAATAATAGATGTCTTATTGATGTATGATTGGTGGATCATCGATGTATGATTGTTGGATGATTGATATATAGATGATTGGTTGACAATTAATGGATGATTGGTGGATGATTGATGTATGATTGTTGGATGATGGGTGGATATTTGGTGGATGATTGATGGATGATTGGTAGATGATTGGTAGATAATTGATGTATGATTATTTGATGATTGATGTAAGGATGAATGGTGGATGATTGATGAATGATTGGTGGATGAAGTATGATTGATGATTTATGGCTGGATAATTGGTGGATGATTAATGGATGATTGGTTGATGATTGATGTGTGATTGTTGGATGATTGATGTATGGATGATTGGTGGATTATTGATGGATGATTGGTGGATGATGGATGTTTGATTGTTGGATGATTGATGTACGGATAAATGGTTGATTGATGAATGATTGTTGGATGATTGATGTATGGATGATTGTGTGATTGATGGATGATTGGTGGATGATGGATGTGTGATTGTTGGATGATTGATGTATGGATGATTGGTGGATGATTGATGTATGATTGATGCATGATTGATGGGTGGATATTTGGTGGATGATTGATGGATGATTGGTAGATGACTGATGTGTGATTGTTGGATGTATGGATGATTATTGGATGATGGGTGAATAATTGTTGGATGATTGATGTTTGGTGGATTATCAATGGTTGATTAGTGGATAAATGATGTATGATTGATGGATGATTGGTAGATGATGTATGATTGTTGGATGATTGATGGGTAGATTAATTGGTGGATTAATGGATGGTTGTTAGTTGATTAATGAATTGATAAATGGTGGATTATTGATGATTGTTGTCTAATTGATGTATGATTGGATGATTGATGGATGATTGGTGAATGATTGGTGGATGATTTATGTATGATTGTTGGATCATTGATGGACGGATAATTGATGGATGATAAGTAGATGATTGATGTATAAGTAGATGCTTGATGTATGATAAGTAGATGATTGATGTATGATTGTTGGATGATGTATGGATGATTGGTGGATGATTGATGTATGGATGATTGGTGGATGATTGATGGGTGGATATTTGGTGGATGATTGATGGATGGATATTTGGTGGATGATTGATGGATGATTGGTAGATGCCTGATGTGTGATTGTTGGATTGATGGGTGAATAATTGTTGGATGATTGATGTATGGATGATTGGTGGATTATCAATGGATGATTGGTGGATGATTGACGTATGATTGTTGGATGATTGGTGGATGATTAATGTGTGATTGTTGAATGATTGATGTATGGGTGATTGGTGGATGATTAGTGGATAAATGTATGATTGATGGATGATTGGTAGATGATGTATGATTGTTGATTGATGTGTGGATAATTGGTGGATGAGTAATGGATGATTGGTGGACGATTGATGTTTGATTTTTGGATGATTAATGTATGGATGATTGGTGGATATTTGATGGATGATTGATGAATGATGATTAGATGTATGATTGTTGGATGATTGATGGATGGATCAATTGGTGGATAATTGATGGTTGTTGGATAATTGATAAATGGTGGATGATTGATGAATGATTGATGTCTAATTGATGAATGATTGATGGATGATTGTTGGATGTTTGATGGATTGGTGGATGATTAATGTTGGATGACTGATGTATGGATGATTAGTGGATGATTGGTGTGTGATTGTTGGATGATTGATGGATGAATAATGGATGATTGTTGGATGATTGATGGATGGATCAATTGGTGGATAGTTAATTGATGGTTGTTGGATAATTGATAAATGGTGGATGATTGATGAATGATTGATGTCTAATTGATGATTGGATGATTGACGTATGATTGTTGGATGATATATGGATGATTAGTGGATGATTAATGGATGATTGGTGGATGATTGATGGATGTATGATTGATGGGTGGATATTTGGTGGATGTTGGATGGATGATTGGTAGATGATTAATGTATGATTGTTGCATGATGTATGGATGATTGGAGGATTAATGGATGATTGATGTATGAATGTTGGATGATTGGTGCATGGATGATTGGTGGACGATCAGTGGATGATTGACGTATGATTGTTGCATGATTGATGGATGGATAATTGGTGGATGATTAATGGTTGTTGGATGATTGTTGAATGATAAATGGTGGACGATTGATAAATAATTGGTGGATGATTGATGTATGATTGTTGGATGATTGATGGATTGGTGGATGATTGTGTGATTGTTGGATGACTGATGTATGGATGATTGGTGTGTGATTGTTGGATGATTGATGGATGAATAATGGATGATTGTTGGATGATTGATGGGTTAATTATTGGTGGATAATTGTTGGATGATTGGTAGATGATTGGTGTATGATTGTTGGATGATTGCAGGATGGATAATTGTTTGATGATTGGTGGATGATTGGTGTATTGTTTGATGATTGATGGGTGGATTAAATGGTGGATGATTAATGCATGATTGTTGGATGATTGATGGATTAATAAATGGCGGATGATTGATGAATGAGTTAATGATTGATGGATGATTGGTGGATGATGTATTTTTGTTGGATGATTGATGTATGGATGATTGGTGGATGATTAATGGATGATTGGTGATGATGGATGTATGAATTTGTGATGATTGGTGTATGGATGATTGGTGGACGATCAATGGATTGACGTATGATTGTTGGATGATTGATGGGTTAATAATTGGTGGATAATTGATGCATGATTGGTAGATGATTGATGTGTTTGTTGGATTGGTGGATGTATGATTGTTGGATGATTGTATGAATGATTGGTGGATGATTAATGGATGATTAGTGGATGATTGGTGGATGATTAATGTATGTTGGATGATTGATGGATGGATAATTGTTGGCTGTTTGATGGATAATTGGTGGATGATTGATGTGTGATTGTTGGATGATTGATGTATGGATGATTGGTGGATGATTGGTGGATGATTAATGTATGTTGGATGATTGATGGATGATTGGTGGATGATTGATGGATGGATAATTGTTGGATGATTGATGTATGATTGGACGATTGATGGATGATTGGTGGATGATTGATGTATGATTGGACGATTGATGGATGATTGGTGGATGATTAATGGATGATTGGTGGATGATTGATGTATGGATGATTGGTGGATGATGTATGATTGTTGGATGATTGATGTATGATTGTTGGATGATTGATGTATGGATGATTGGTGGATGATTGATGTATGGATGATTGGTGGATGATTGATGTCTAATTGATGTATGATTGTTGGATGATTGATGTATGATTGTTGGATGATTGATGTATGATTGTTGGATGATTGATGTATGATTGTTGGATGATTGATGTATGATTGTTGGATGATTGATGGATGATTGGTGATGATTGATGTATGATTGGACGATTGATGGATGATTGGTGGATGATGTATGATTGTTGGATGATTGATGTATGATTGTTGGATGATTGATGTATGATTGTTGGATGATTGATGTATGGATGATTGGTGGATGATTGGTGGATGATTGATGTATGATTGTTGGATGATTGATGTATGATTGTTGGATGATTGGTAGATGATTGTTGGATATATTATGCTTGTGTGATCATTGATGGACGGATAATTAATGGATGATTGGTGAATGATTGGTGTATGAATGTTTGATAATTGGTGTATGGATTGGTGGACGATCAATGTATGATTGCTGGATGATTGGATTGATAAATGTGGATGATTGCTGTCTAATGGTTGTATGATTGGACGGGATTGATGGCTTGATGGTGGATGTTGATGTATGATTGAGGATGATTGGTGGATGATGGTGAATGATTGACGTATGATTGATGATGGATGGATAATTGTGGCTGATTAATGGATGATTGGTGGATGATTGATGGATAATTGTGGATGATTTAATGGATGATTGGATGGTAGATTGATGTTAGATTGTTGGATGATGATGGTGGATATTGTGGATGATTGTAGATGTCTGATTGTTGGATGATTGATGGGGGATTAATGGTGGATAATAATGGATGGTCGTGGACGATGATGGATACTAAATGGTGGATGATGAGGAATGAGTAAATTGTCGCCACATAACATACTGTCTTATCTGACGAAACGATGTGTTTTCGAGAAAATCGCCATTGAAAATTCTACCGGGAGATTTCATGTTGGTAATATGGAATTTTACCAATTTACTTTTTATTTTGCATTATGAGAAAAACATTTTTGATATGTTTAAGTTTGAAACCTGCTGGTTGTGAAAGTCAATTGTATCCTGATATAAAGCTACAAAGTCAGTCGTATGTGAAACGCAAAAAAGTCGTATGTGCATATACGACGATGATTCACCGTTATATTCAATGCGTTCGGATAGATCGTATGTGAAAACACGTAATATAATGTTCACGCACGCGGCAGATACGACGCACTAGATTCTGTAGTGAAAAACGTAAAACAGCTTTGTTTTCGAAAAGCGTTAATTATAAACGATTTGAATACGTGTAATGAAACTACGACAGATATGAATTCGCGATATGCAGTTCTGAAGCTTATTGATCTAAACATTTTAATAATCTCCTCACTAATTAGGTCACTTTCACGATTGTGACTTTGGCCTGATAGAGACCATAAGTACATATGCAAAAATATCTAAAAAAGTCAAATATGTCAGATAAGGACAGTATGTGATGTGGGCGACGTCGTAATGATGGATGATTGGTGGATGATGATTGTATGATAGTAGGATGATCGATGTATGGATGATGGGGAATGATTGGATGTTGATGATTGATGTATGGATGATTGGTGGATGATTAAATGGATGATTGGTGGACGATTGAGTTAGGGCTAAATGGTGGAGGGTTGATGAATGATTGGTAGATGATTTATGTATGATTGTGGATACCATGATGGACGGATAATTAGTGGATAATTGATGGATGATCGTGGGTGATGATGTATTGATTGTTAGTGATTGATGGGTGGATATTGGTGGATGTTTGATAGGATGATTGTTGGTGCTGATGGATGGATTATTGGGGGATGATGATATATAATTGCTGTATGAGTGGGGTGATTGATGGATGAATGATTGGTGGATGGTTTTTTTTTTAAAACTTTCTTAATCTTGTCTTTGATTGGTTAATGGATAATTGTTGGATGATTGTAGGATGATTGATGTATGATTGTGTGATGGTTAGATGATGGATGGATGTTGTTGGATGATTGGGTAGATTGTTTAGCTGATGATGTAGGAGATGATGGCGTGATTGATAGTATTGATGATGATTGATAGATATTGTTGGATGATGAATATTATGGTGGATGATGATGGCTAATGATGTATGATTGTGTGATCTGTTGATGGATTATTGGTGGATGATTGTTGTATGATGGTTAGATGATGGATGGATGATGTGGGATGATTGTTGTATGATTGTTTAGCTGATTGATGTAGGAAGATTGATGGATGATGATGGATGGATTGAGGATGAGTGATGGATGATTGGTGTATGAATTGTGAGATGATTGAGAGTGATTGATGTGTAATTTCATGTAGATTGATGTATATTGATGATGGCGGGATGATTGGTGGATGACCGTTTGGGATTGTTGGATGATTGATGATAAGATAAATGGTGGATGAGTCTGTATGATATTGGTGGACTGATGATGAATGATGTAATTGATGTATGAGTGGGTATGCTTGATGGATGATTGATGCGATAATTGGTGTATGTATTGGATGATATTGATGAATGATTGGTGGATGATTGTGGGTGACGGATGACTGGTGTAGATGTTGGATGATGATAGATTGATTATTGGTGGAGATTGAGATGTTGATGTCAAATTGAATTGTATGTTTTGGATGATTGATGGAGGCTGGATTGGTTGAATGATGGGAGGATGTTTGTAAATGGTGGTTATGATGGTGATTGGGGGTGATTGGTGTATGAGTGTTGATGATTGGATGGAGTATTGGTGGGGATTGATAAATGATGGTCTAATGGATGCATTGATTGTTGGATGATGATGTTGATTGTTGGGATTGATGGATGGATTTAATGTGGATGATTGCGATGATTGGATTTGGTGGATTTTTAAACCCTGCGCTAGCAGCGCCAGGGCTATAGTACTGACGCACGAGAAGAGTAGTCCCAATTTTGTGTGTGTTTTGTACATAGGAGGCTACATGTCTGGTTGGATGGCTGACAAATTTTGTGGGGGTAGGGGACAGCCTGCGCCAGGAACGTATAGAGCGATCTCCGAAATCGGGGTGTAATTTGGCCGTTTGGAGCTCGAAAGTCAATCAGCTTTGTGTGCATTTCCAATGGTATTGCGCAGGCAGGCATTGAGGCAAAGGATTTGTGGCAGTGTGAACTCTAATGCTCAAAGTAAAGGGTCTTCTTGATCATCTGGTATATATCTTTCAAGTTAACCAATTTCACTAAATTAGCATTAAGGGAATATTTGAACAAACTATTTTTAAACATATCTTATTTTAAAATTCAAGTAGGCCTCTTCTTAATAACATAATATGAACTGAAATATGTATTAATTTAATCATGTATCTTATAGAACTCAAGCTTTAGCCATTTACCGCAATAAATTCGCCCACATTCTATGTGAAAATTAAAGGGCTGCAAAAATTGTATTCTGGTTTGGAAGAGGACCATATCCCAAGGACAAAATGAATTGATCTTGATAACATACGTTGCTAATTCAAAACAGTTGCTCTAGCGAGAACAGCCAAGGCAGCCTTGTTCAATACAAGGTAGCTGGTAATCACTGGCAGTAATTTTTGTGTTTACTAGCTATTTAAAAAATGATAGTTAATGTTATAACTTCAATTAGCACTATCCACTTCACAGTTGGGGTGTCCTTGATTTGGGCATGGCTTATATGGGGTAATAAACCGGAATTATATCTCTTCTTCCCAAGGTAAACGTTCGGTATTCACTTGACCCTGATTGAGCCATACTTGGTTTCACTTTTATACTTCAACTAGCAGTGTTTATTTATATATTTCAAATCATTTTCATCTTTTAGGACCTTAGTTTAAGTATAAAGAAGAGAAAAAGAAGTTATTATCTAACAATACCTTTTAGTTAAAAAGTATGTAGGGCTTACTTTCCCTTAACAAACATGTGTTTAACATGTAGAAACATAATTTGTTTTGAAACATTATCTAAAATAACAAATAGTTGAATATCTGTAGATATTTGTCCCAAACGATGATCAGGCCCTTAGACTAATTTTAATTAGTGTAAAACGACAAGTGACTATATAGGCCATTAATGAAGCAATTGTCCTTTTACACACTATATTTTATCGTCATATCAAATAAGAAACATAGTTTCTACTACCTATTTGATTTTTCACTTGATCTGGAGACTTTGAATGAAACTGATTTTTTTGTACCCAACTTTTTATCCTGGCATAAGAGTAGAGACCCATGTTTACCATTTCACAAAAGACAATTCTGTATTTGTTTCCATTTTACAAAACGAGTTTCACCCGATTGTCTGTTAACATGAATAATCAATAGAAAATGACATATTACAGTCAAACGTACATGTGGATAGATTATCTCATTGATGTCATAGTTTTCCCCAAAGTGGGCGCTTCCTGCCCGTAACTCGTTGTTGTTATCTAAGCATCTCGAGATTACAACAATTTGAACAGGACAAACGGTATTGAAAGTTAAGACTGTGCCTTTTGAAGGTTGATTAAGTATCCATGGCACAACTATATTTTGTAATTGGCACAGAGGGCATTTCACTGTACAATTTTTTGAGACCCGGATGTATATACCTGCGTATAATAAGGGCAAGGGTTACATGCATCGTTGATGCTCTCGTTTGATGGATGAATCGTTGGTGGATTGATGTCTAATATATGTATTAGTGGATGCATTTTGGATGATTGCTGTATGCTTCTTGGTGATTAATGGGTGGATAATTGGTGTATGCCTTGAGGATTAATGGATGAATGATCACTGATTAGTGGATGGATTATTGGTGGATGATTGATGAATGATGTATGATTGTTGGATGATTAATGGCTGGATGATTGGTGGATGGTTGATGTCTAATAGATGTATGATTGGTGGATTATTGATGTAAGATTGTTGGATGAATAATGGATGGATGGTTGATGTATGATTGGCGGATGATTGTTGGATGATTGATGGATAGATTTTTGGTGGATGATTGATGAATGATTGATGTCTAATTGATGTATGATTGGTGGATGATTGATGTATGATTGGTGGATGATTGATGTATGATGGTTAAATGATGGATAATTGTTGGATTGTATTGTGTTGATGGATGTATAATTGGTGGATGATTGATGGATGATTGGTGGAAGATTGATATATTGGTGAATGGATTATTGGTGGATGACTGTTGGATGATTATGTAAGATTGTTGGATGATTGATGGATGATAAATGGTGGATGGTTGATGGATGATTGGTGAATGATGTGATTGTTGGGTGGATTTTTGGTGGATGATTGGTGAATGATGTGATTGTTGGGTGGATTTTTGGTGGATGATTGATGTATGATTGTTGAATAAATGATGCATGGATGGTTGGTTGATTGGTGATTGATGGATTAATTAGGGATTGATGGATAGATTATTGGTGGATGATTGATGAATGATTGATGTCTAATTGATGTGTGATTGGTGGATGATTGATGTATGATTTTGGATTGATGGATGGATGATTGTTGGATGATTGTTGGATGATTGATGTATGATGTTAGATTATTGATGGATGGATAATTGTTGAATGATTGTTGGATGATTGCTGTATGATTGTTGGGTGATTGATGGATGGATTATTTGTGGATGATTGATGAATGATTGATGTTTATTTGATGTATGATTGTTGGATGATTGGTGGATGAGTGTTGGATGATTATGTAAGATTGTTGGATTATTAATGGATGATGAATGGTGGATGATTGGTGGATGATTGATGTATGATTGATGGATGGTTTATCGGTAGATGATTGATGAATGATTGATATCTAATTGATGTATGATTGGTGGATGATTGATGTATGATTTTTGGATGATTAATGGATGGATGATTGGTGGCTGATTGTTGGATGACTGTTGGATGATTGATATATGATTGTTGGATAATTGGCTATGGTTCAAAGAGTTAATATAGCCCAAAAAAGCTTACAGGCCTAGCAGCCAGGGGCCTTTGATCACAGTCAGGACTCCTTTCGTGCTAAGACAAATGGGAAAGGTCAATACCCAGCCATCATGCCCTTCTGGGGCCCACATGGGTTTAACATGGGCATGGTGGGCTTAATGTGGGCTGGGGCTTCATGTGGGCAACCCCGGGTGGGTCCATGTGGGCCATAAGTGAGTATATTTGGCTTGGGTTACAAGTGGGCAACCCAAATGGGTCCATTGTGGGCCCAATTGTGGGTTATTCAAGGGTCTGTGTGGGCTCTAGAACATGTGGTTTTCAAGGGTTTTTTTTATATGGGCAGCATATGTGGGTTGATGGTGGGCATGGGCTACAGGTGGGCTTCCACAGGGCTCACCCATATGGACGTGTTCTCGATGACCTATATTTTTTTCTGCTGTAAAATGCAAATTTTGACCATGTGTATTTTGAAGTGATTTTAAATAAAATCACAGACAAGCCCTATTATAAACTTTTCATCACTTCCCATTTTGATGACACGTTTTAGAGAAAGGATGGTGTACAGACTGCAACATTTTGATGACACCAAAGAACATACATATCATATTAAAAATAAACCTTTCATAATAGTATACTTAAAAGAATTCTTGTTTCATTGCACTTCAGCTATTATTCCAATCTTTTGGGAGATGTTTAGCTGATGAAACAACAAAAACATACGTTTGTGTGTTTTCACCCAATTGTGGGCCACTTAATGTTCCACATGCAGAGAGAGTGCAATAAAAATCAATTTTGAATTTGCCCATCTTGTGCCCATGAAAGCATTGAACCCGTATGGGTACAACTTGGGTGAGCCCATAACAACCCCAGAAAGTGATAACCTATGAGGGAACACACATTGTACCCGTGTAATACCCACCTGCAACCCACTGGGCAAACCCACCTGGGCCAATCGAGGCCCGGTGGATAAAAACCAAGTAGGCCCCACATGGGCCAATGAAATAGCCCATATTGCCCATGTGGGGCCCTCATGATGAGCCCACATTAAACATGGGCCCCAACTGGAAATGTTGGCTGGGTACCCACCAAGAAAGTTTTAAAAAAAAAACTAGACTCAGCTCAACTCCAAGTCCCCATACCCGGACCGAAAAGCTCGATTAGGCAACCTATTATGGAGAGCTTTATGCAGGCAGAATACAATTCCACCTTCCAACTTGGAAGAATCTTACCAGCGACCCATGGATTCTTGTAATAGGATACCAATTTTTTTCGGTTACCGAGACAAATCAAAGTTCCAGATCAGTTTCGTGTGAACAAATGACAGCACCAGATTTGATCAGAAGAAATCAGAAACCGTAAATTATTCGGATCTCATGCGCAGACAGGTGAGACGACAACGATAAATACTAAACGTGTCCGCCGGACGTAACGAAATTGATAGTCCCCCACGTGACGGAGTGTCCCAGCTACCATGTCATTAACGTACACTCTTAAAAATTTCCGTAAATTAAGAAAACAGATTTTCCGTAATGTTAATTTACGGAAATATTTCAAAAATTTCTGGCAGCAATATTTCCGGACTTCTTTTTTTTGGTTCCGTAATTTTAAATTACGGAAAATTCTGTTAAAATACACATTTTTTCCGTAATATGAGACAAATTTCTGTAAAATTACTGTCAAAGTTCTGTTAATTGACAGAAATTTCGGTAAATTTACCCTAAAAATGTCTGGAAATACTGCTGCCAGAAATTTCCGTAAATTTACGGAAATTTTTTAACAGTGTATATGGAATAAACCGTGACCTAGGAGACGAAACTATTGGGTATTTTGCTGAAATAAATAAATGATGCGTGAAGAATACAGTGGAGAACACGATAGACAGAACTCTACATTACAGGAGTTACGCTGTAGCTCACGATAACGGCGTTGTTGTGTTCAGTTAAATTATTAAATGACGCTTTTTTACATGAAAATGTGAACAAATAATTATGTATATATTAAAAACAAGACAGTGGCAGTTACAATTATATCGATTGATCATCGGCAGCCTAGTAACTTGCAACTTTCTGATACTGGTTCGCATTGTGTGGCACAATGAACATACCGTAGCATCTATATATAAAGTAGTGCCGAGGTACAGAAATCCGGTCGTATGGATGAATCTTCGTACACAGGTAAGGTTTGCATCAACTGAAGGTGGAAACATCCCGGGGGGACTCAGCGAGAGATTTATTGTGAGCAAGACGAGTCCTTAAAAAAGATCCGCATTTAAAATTAAGGAGTTTAGAACGCACTTTGTATCACTCTTATCTGATCTTCGTAACAGCATGGACGCTCTAAATAAAACTTTATACGTCTATGGCAATACAATCTTGCGTTTCATTTATTTCATATTACAACAGCTTTATTTATAATTCGATACCAATGTCTAAATGTTGAAGAATTAGTAAAACACTCCCCCGGGGGGGGGGGGTACTCGACCCAAAATTGGGTACAGATGTGCGTCCGCCGGGTAAAAAAATCGACCCATGTTTATAGTGACCAAATTGTACAAAAATATGACCCATTTATATAGTTGGTTCCGAAATTTCGACCCATTTCTATAGTTGGCTTTGAAATTTCGCACCATTTTCATAGTAACCTTAGCAAAATCGACCCATTTTCATAGTAACTTTTCCGAAAATCGGAAAAATCAAACATTTTCATAGTAAATTGCGACCAAAAATTGAAAAGGACCCCTTTATATAGTAGCAATGAACCTCAAAAATGACCCATTAATAGAGTATCAGTGGTGGAAAAACGGCCCTTGTTATTGTAAGTGGTGAAAATGTGACCCATATCGGCGGCACATATGTACCTACCCTTTTCCACTGAGTAACCCCCCCCCCCCCCGGGAAAACACTATTGTAACCTAATACCGGGTATCAATCATAGGCCTACCAACTTTTAATGTGAAGCAAAGGACAATAATTATCATGTTATTTTTGTGGTACAACAAGTCGTATTCTGTCGTTTAAAGCGCATTGCATACATAACAGCATGTTAAGATTTACCACGATTGTCATTTTAATTGGACATGTCAAAAGCTAAACAAATCACCATTGCGTAGTAATATATTCTGTCATATATTTCTGTACAAAAGGTGTGGCAGTTCATCTGCTTAAAGGTGCAACGAGAGATTTCACATATCGGATGTCCCTTAAAAAATCGAAAGTACTGATTTTTGCCCTGATGTAAAGCTTTCCATCAAAAATATCCCCATCTGAAAGGATTAAGCCGAGAAATGTTTGTTTGGTACAAAAATTGTGAAATTTTTAATTTCGTATAGGAGCAAATACGAAATTCAGCCTATGTTTTTACATTGAAATAAAAGCAAATCCAAATCGCCTTTTTTCTCTCTTTTAAGACATTTCTGTAGCGAAATACAAGGCAAGAAATCTATTGAGTGTCTAATCTATATGCAATTACTATTATGACACAATATTTGGATTGCTCAAAATCTCTCGTTGCATCTATTATCATTATTTAAATGAACATACACGCATTATACTTGGTCACAAGTCTTGTAGTTTTTAGACTATTCAGAATCAATCCTTCTGTTGGAAGAAAAGGAATCTTCTGGGATTGGAATATGGAGAAGAGACAACGTGCTTTCGATATTTTGATCAGACCTCTACTCAAATATCCAGATCTAAAAGGCAAAATTAAAAAGGTAAAATAGCAAGATGTTTACAACTCCATATTGGTAGGTATTGGTTGATCAAGTCCCACGTATTTTAATCATTATATTTTTAGTGCTTTGTATAACTTTACTATTACACGACGATGCCCTTGTTGCGCGCTATTGCATATGAATGACCAAAATTTCTGCATTTACCACAGTTCAGCGATTCGCTGTTTCGGAAGTGGTAACCAGGTAACTGGCGTTGTATTTGTCCACGCACGTGAATAAAAAGTATACCCAGATTGAGTTTCTTCTGGAATTTGATGCAACACACGTCCGTCAAAGTAACAATGGCCCCAGCATAAAAACGACACGACATGGACTATGGCATCATGAGAGTTATGGGGGCCATCCATTTTGGAGGTGGTACCCTATTTCAACTGTTCATTTCCGTTAATTCAATGGTTATTCAGTTTAGCCTACATTGCTTACATCAAAAAATGCACATCAAGTAAAAATATAAAAAATATTGTTAAAACATCAGACCAGTATAAAATCAGCAAGATCAAGACTGCAGTTATAACAGCCAGGATTGAATACTAAGATAACCCAGAAAGTCTTTATTATAGAGAAAAGCTTGATTCCATTGGGTCCTTCCAGTGCAATACCCCCGCACATTGTTCACACACATCCCCAAACCAAAACACATCTGACACACACACACACCCCAACACACACACACACGCACATACACAAGAACACACGCTTTTTGAGGTTTTCAGATGAAGATGAATAACATGCCAAAAAAGCACAATCAGAATTACATTGTATCAGTGCTGCACGCAGTGTCTTGCGATTTTGTTTTCATTGAGAAAACTATCCTGCCTGTACACATGAAGAGGATTTTTATTCTTGCACCAGCTTTTGGATGAATTTAATGTTAGTAGCTAATTAATTCACCAGAAAATCGCTTATTAATTGTGACACCCAAATGAACTGAAATAGCCGTTTTGATTGGCTCCCCATTGCAGACAACAACAAAAAGAGCGTTGTTTTTCGTCAGCCGTCTTTTGGTACCAAGTAAAATTACTTCAGTCTTGCCAAGATGGAGAAACAGCTTGGTATCAACCATCCATTGTCTATATGAATCCAATTCTTGACCCAACTGATGTATTGAAGGTTGTTGACAACCAGAAGCATCCATTAATCATCCACCAATTATCCAGCCATCAATCATCAAACAATCATCCAACAATCAAACATCCATCATCCACCAATCATCCATCAATCATCCAACAATTATCCATCAATCATCCAACAATCATACATTATCATCCACCAATAATCCAACAATCAAACATCAATCATCCACCAATCATTCATCAGTCATCCACCATTTATCCATACATCAATCATCCAACAATCAAACATCCATCATCCACCAACCATCCATCAATCATCCAACAATTATCCATCAATCATCCAACAATCATACATCATTCATCCACCAATCATCCAAAAATTATCCAACAATCATACATCAATCATCGACCAATCATCCATTAATCATACACAATCATCCATATATCAATCATCCAACAATCATACATGAATCACTAACCAATCATCCATTAATCATCAACCAATCATCCATCCATCAATCATCCAACAATCATACATTCATCCTGCACCAATCATCCATCAATCATCCACCATTTATTCATACATCAATAATGCAACAATCATACATCAATCATTTACCAATCATCCATCAATCATCCACCAAATATCTACCCATACATCAATTAGACATCAATCATTCAGTCATCCACCATTTATCAACCATCCATTAATCCATACATCAATCACCAAACAATCATACATCAATCATCCACCAATCATCCAACAATCATACATCCACCAATCATCTCATCTACCAATCATCCTCCAAATATCCACCCATCAATCATACATCAATCATCAACCAATCATCCATTAATCTTCCACCAATCATCCATACATCAATCATCCACACATAAATCATCCACCAATCATCCAGCAATTATCCAACAATCATACATCAGTCGACCAATCATCCATTCATCATCCACAAATCATCCATACATCAATCATCCAACAATCATACATCAATCATTCACCAATCATCCATTAATCATCCACCTATCATCCAACAATCACACATTCATCATCCACCAATCATCCAAAATCATCCACCATTTATTTATACATCAATAATGTAACAATCATACATCAATCATTTACCAATCATCAATCAATCATCCACCAAATATCTACCCATCAATCATCCAACAATCATCCACCAATCATCCATTAATCATCCATCCGTCACCATTTATCCATGCAACCAACATCTATTAAATCATCATCAATCTCCCAAATATACCCCCAATCATACTCAATCATCCACCAAACACATCGATCAATCATGCATCATATACATCAATTAGATGTCCAATATTCATCAATCATCCACCATTGTCTCAATCCATCAATCATCCACCAACCATCCATTAATCCACCAATCAAATCTTAACCATCAATCAAAATCCACAAATATCCACCCATTAATCACATGGTTGATAATTGTTGTGATGCTTAATTGCTGGATATTGCATGTAGTATAATGGTTGGTGGATGATTAAAGGATATTGGGTGCTGCTTTCTTCTGCTTGTTGCTGTTGTTGT
Organism: Ophioderma brevispina; assembly: GCA_023653785.1. NCBI lineage: Eukaryota > Metazoa > Echinodermata > Ophiuroidea > Amphilepidida > Ophiodermatidae > Ophioderma > Ophioderma brevispina. The sequence goes on from JAMKCH010014602.1 coordinate 17,362, forward strand.
TTGGCTGTTGTTTTTGGGTTTGCTGATTCCTGGCTGTCGGTCGATGATTTCGTGCCTATTTTGGATGCTTGATTGATGTCTCACTTGTTGGCTTTGTGCTATTGATGTCTGCTTGTTTGCTGATTTAGTTAGCTCTTGGTGATGGCTCACTTGTTGGCTGCTTGGTCGGTGCTTTCTGATTGGGGCTGTTCTGCCTTGGTTGCCTGGTCGCTGGGTCATCATCTAGGCTGCTTGGTCGCATGCTTGCTGTTTGCTTGTTTGCGGTGCTTGTTGGCTGATGCTGCCTGCTTGGTGCTCTGCTCCTTCCTGGCTTGCTGTCTGCTTGTTTGTGGCTGCTATGCGGCTGGCTGCTTGGTGCCTGCTTTGCTGTCTGTTTTGTTGGCTAGCTTGCTGTCTGGCTGTTTGTGGCTGCTTCCTTTGCTCTTGATTGCTTCTTGCTGCTAGCTTGTTGGATGCTTGCTGGGTGGATATTTTGTGGATCCATTGATGGACGCCTTGGTAGATGATGTCTGCATGTTGGCTGCTTGCTGGGTGCCTTGGCTTGTGGCTTTTCCTTGCTCGTTGCTTGCTGCTTGCTTGGCTTGCTCCCTGTGGGCTGCTTTGCCGGCTTGCTGTCTCCTGTCTGATTGGATTGCTGGATGAGTGGTGGATTATTGATGTCTGATTGTTGAATGAATTGATGTATTGATATTGCTGGATGACTTCTGATGATGGTGATAATTGATATATGATTGTTGGATGATTGCTGAAGGATTGAGTCTAATTGAGGTATGGTTGCATGCTTGGGTGTAACTGATTGGTGGAATATGATTGATGTATGTTGTTGATGATTGATGTATGGATGATTGTGCAGTTAATGGATGATTTATGTATGACTTTTGGATGATCGTGTATGTGATGATTGGTGGATGATTATGGATGATTATATATGAAGGTTGGAGATGATGGTTATATGGGTGGTAACCTTGGTGGATATTGGTAGATGATTGGTGTGTGACCGGTTGGATGATTGATGAGTCTTGGTGCTCATTCCTGTTCTGACTTTTTGTGTGATTGATCTATATGTGATGATTGGTGATGATTAGTGATGATTGGCCGATGATTGATGAATGATTGTTGGATGATTGATGGGTTTGATGATTTGGGGATGGTGGTAAGATTGATTGGATGATTTGATTGGTAGATACTTGGTGGTTGATGGAGGGTAACTCGTGGACGATTGATGAATGAATGGTTGAGATTAATTTATGTATTATTGTTTGAATCATTGATTGAACAGATAATTAGTTGATGATTGATGTATGGATTGTTTGATGATTGAATTCTGGATAATTGGTGGTATGATTAATGGATGATTGGTGATTTATATGTTTGACTGTTGGATGATTGATGGATATGTTGGATGATTGATGGATATTGGTGGATGATGAGGTCTGCTTATAGGCTCTTGGTAATGGATGCCTTGATGGATGATGATGGTTTGATTGGTGATTGATTGGATAAACTGCTGGATGTTGTTGGTGATTGATGGATAGATAATTGGCTATGATTGATGTATATTGGCGGATGATTGAGTATATTTGTTGGATGTTGAGGTGGATTATTGGTTGATGATTGATGAATGATTGATGTCTAATTGCTGTGTGCTTTGTGATGATTGGTGTATGAGTTTTGGATGATGGATGGATGATTGTTGGATGATTGTTGATGATTGATGTATGATGTAGTTTTGATGGATGGAATTAATTTTGCATGATTGTTTAATGATTGTCTGTATGATGGTTTGATGATTGATGATTGCTTATTGGTGGATATTGGATGAATGAATTGATGTGTTTAATTGATGTATGATTGTTGGATGACTTGTGTGGATGATGTTGGATTTTAGGTAAGATTGTTTATGATTAATGGATGTGATGGTGGATTCTGGTGGTGATGATTGGTGTATATTGTTGGATGATTGATGGATGTTTATCGGTAGAGGATTGGATGAATGATTGATGTTTAATTGATGTAGGATTGGTGTATATTGATGTATGATTTTTGATGATTGATGGATGGTTTATCGGTAGATTATTGATGAATGATTGATGTTTAATTGATGTCTTACTGGTGGATTATTGATGTAGATTTTTGATGATTGATGGATGGTTTATCGGTAGATGATTGATGAATGATTGATGTTTAATGATGTATGATTGGTGGATGATTGGTGGATGATTGTTGGATGACTGTTGGATGATTGATATATTACTTGGTGGATATTGGCTATGTCATTCAATAGTTATTAGCCCAAAAAAAGCTTACAGCTAGCAGCCAGGGCCTTGATCACAGTCAGACTCCCTTCGTGCTTAGACAAATGGAAATGTCAATACCCAGCCCCCATGCCTTTCTGGGGCCCACATGGGTTTAACATGGGCATGGTGGCTTAATGTGGGCTGGGGCTTCGTGTGGGCAACACGGGTGGGCCATGTTGGGCTAGAATATGGGTATATTTAGCATTTGTTACAAGTGGGCAACCCAAATGGGTCCGTTGTGTGTTATCAAGGTCTGTGTGGGCTCTAAGACATGGGGTTTTCAAGGTTTGTTTTATATGGGCAGCATATATGGGTTAGGTTGGGCATGGGATACAGGTGGGCTCCACAGGGCTCACCCAATGGAAGGTTCTCGAGACCTATATTTTTATCTGCCGTTAATAAGCAAATTTTGACCATGTGTATTTTGAAGTGATTTTAAATAAATAGTTCACAGACAACCCTACTATAAACTTTTCATCACTTACCATTTTGATTGACCGTTTTAGAGAAAGGATGTGTACACACTGACAACATTTTGATGAACCAAAGAAATACACTCATATTAAAAATAAACCTTTCATAATAGTATACTTTAAAAAAAATTGCACTTTCAGCTAGATTCCAATTCTTTTGGGGGATGTTAGCTGATGAAAAAACAAAACATACGTTTGTGTGTTTTCACCCATTGTGGGCCAATTAATGTTCCACATGATAGAGAGTGCAATAAAATCAATTTTGATTTGCCAATCTTGGGCCCATGAAAACCCCTATGGGCCCCACATGAAACCGTATGGGTAAACTTGGTGAGCCCATAAACAACCCCAGGAAAGTGATAACCTATGAGGGAACACACCAGTGGCGGCAGCCAGACCTCTTTTTCTGGGGGGGGCAACGAGGGGCAAAGTGAATTTTGAGGGGAAAAAGTGAAATTCTGGGGGGGCAAAGTATCAAATATTGGAGATTTTAACAAGTTGCCAAAATTGCTGATTTTCCCCCAAATTGAGATTTTTGGCCCCAAATCGCTGAATTTTTACAAAAATTCTTCAATTTTTTATTTCGGACAGGGGGGACACTCTAGGGGGGGGGACAAGAAAAACATTGGGGGGGGGGCAAAAGCCCCCCATGCCCCCCGTGCGCCGCCACTGGACACACATCTTGTACCCGTGTAGTCCCACCTGCAACCCACTGGGGAAACCCCACATGGGCTAATCGAACACCGGCCTGGTACAAAACCCGAGTAGCCCCACATGGGGCCAATGAAATAGCCCATTTGCCATGTGGGGCCCTCATGATGAGCCCGCTTTAAACATGGGCCCCCAACTGGAAACGTTGGCTGGGTACCCACAAGAAAGCTTTTAAAAAAAAAATGGACTCAGATCGCTCAAGTCCGCATACCCGGACCGAAAAGCTTCGAATTGGCAACCTTATTATGGATGAGCTTTATGCAGGCAGAATACAATTCCACCTTCCAACTTGGAAGAATCTTACCAGCGAATCGAGGGATTCTCGTAATAGGATACCAATTTTTTGCGGTTACCGAGACAAATCAAAGTTACAGATCATTTCGTTGGAACCCAAATTACAGCACCAGATTGATCAGAAAGAAGTGAAGAAATCAGAAGTCGCACAAATTATTCGGATCTTATGCGCAGACAGGTGGAAGACGACAACGATTAATCCAAAAGAACGTGCCGCGGGCGAACGACATTGAAGTCCACACGAGAATGTCCTAGATACCATGTCATTAAAGCCAAGATTAGCAAATTTTAAGAGCGGCCCCAATTTTCAAATTTCATATTTTGAGATTATGTTGGGACTTGTATGAGGAAATATACCTGACAAAAGAGAATGCTAAAAACTGCGTATTTATCATAAAATAAGCGATTTTGTAATTAAAATTGGATCTAGATTGGACTTAAGGCGAGCTGGATGCACGTTTATGTCCGTCACTGATGAAATAGTGCCACCTCAAGTAAATAACCTCTAACTTGACTTGCCTGAACAATAAAAAAAATGTTTATATAAACAAAACACAAGATATGTACATGACGTTATTTCCCGGATATTTCACATTGGAAGTCCGACAGGCCGTGAATTATTATCGGGGATCCCCGAAAATAATTATTCTAGTAACAAAATTCCTTCGTGTGTGAGACACTTAGAAATTTTCGAGCTTAACCATTCACAGGAAGAGTTTACTAGCCAGTTACCAATGCAACCGTGGAAAACTCTCAAAATTTTGAAAAATTGGGGGCGCTCTTCAAAAAAATGTGCTAAGATGGTTAACAGTGTACGGAATAACCGTGACCTAGTAGACGAAACTATTGGGTATATTGCTGAAATAAAAAATGATGCCGTGAAGTATAATTGGTACACACGTTAGCAGAAACACTACATCACAGGAGGAGTTACGCTGTAGCTCATGACACCGGCGTCGTTGTGTTCAGTTAAATATTAAATGACGCCTTTTTTAATGAAAAGAACAAATAATTATGTATGATTAAAAACAAGACAGTGGCAGATACAATTATATCGATTGATCATCGGCAGGCCCTAGTAAACTTGCACTTTCTGAGATTGGTTCGCATTGTGGGGACAAGAAACCATACCGTAGCATCTATTTATAAAGCAGTGCCTGGTACAGAAATCCGGGGGGTAGTATGGCTGATTCTTCGTACAAAGGTAAGTTTTGCATCAATTGAAGGTGGAAAACATTCCCGGGGGACTCTGCGAGAGATTTATTGTGAGCAAGACGAGATTAAAAAGGATCCGCATTTAAAATTGAGGAGCTGGTCAGAACGGACTTTGTATAAATGGAAACCACACATATATTGATCTTTCGTAAACAGCGTGGAAGCTCTAAATAAAATCTTGCGTTTCATTTAGTGCACATACAACCAGCTTTATTTATAATTCGATACCAATGTCTAAATTTTGAAGAATTAGTAAAACACCATTGTTCATCTAATACCGGTATCCATCATACCAACTTTTAATGTGAAGCATAGGACAATAATTATCCTGTATTTTATGGTACAACAAGTCGTATTCTGTCGTTTAACCGCCCGCATCTGCATAAATAACAGCAAGATTGCCAAGCTTACCACGATTGCCATTTTAATTGGACATGTCAAAAGCTAAACAAATCACCATTGCGTAGTAATATAGTCTATCATATTCTATTTCTGTTACAAAAGTTGTGGCAGTCTATATTTCTGATAAAAGTGTGGCGGTTGTGGCAGTTACCTCTATGAAATAGCCATCTGTAGCAGTAGTTCTCTACTATCATTATTAAAACGAACATACACGCATATTTGTTCACAATTATTGTAGTTTTTGGACTAATCGGAATCAATCCTCCCGTGGAAGAAAAAGAAATCTTCTGGGAATTGGGTTTGGAGCAGAGACAGGGATGGCTGTATATGCTTTCAATATTGATCAGTTCTATACTCAATAAAATTATCCAGATTAAAAGGCAAAATTAAAAAGGTGAAAATAGCAAAGATGTTTACAAAGCGCAATTGGTAGCTATTGGTTGATCTAGTCCCACGTATTTTTATCAGGATAGTTTAGGGCATTGTATAACTTCACTATTACACGATGACCTTGTTGCGCGCTATTGCATATGAATGACCAAAATTTCTGCATTTACCACAGTTCAGCGATTCGCTGTTTCGGAAATGGTAACCAGGTAACTGGCGTTGTATTTGTCCACGCACGTGAATAAAAAGTATATCCAGATTGAGTTTCTTTTGGAATTCGATGCAACACACGTCCGTCAAAGTCACAATGGCCCCATGCAAAATGAACGACACTGGGATATGACATATTTTATTTATTTATTTATAACAATTGGCTAATAGCAGCGACAAGCCCAATGTGACATAGCACTAAATTAAAGCGGATGCCCATTTATTTTAAAAACACCAGAAAAAATAGTAAGGCAGCCCCCTAAAAACAAAAGGAAGGCGGATGGGGGAAAAGCAAAACAAAATAAAGGGACCAGACGAATGGAGAAAAGAAAAAACCTAGACCTATAGCTACAAGATGTGAAGGCTAACAGCGGCTTTAAAGGCTTTTAGGAAGGTGCACTTTACAACATCCTCGGGCAAGTAGTTCCATAATGTGGGAGCAAATGCATAAAACGACCTTTTGGAAAGCGAGAACCTGCAGAAGGGTGGATCAAGAGAGAGGCTATTGAGATTGCGAAGGGTCGATCTGGGTGTACTTGAAGGATAGGACAAGAGCAAATGGTGGTTAAGAATCTGAAGAAGATGGCCAGGAAAGCAACGTCACGGCGCTTAGATAAGGGAGGAAGATTGGAAACAAGGAGGAGAGGCTTCATGGGAGAGATTCCAAGACTGGAGACTGACTCTGCAGGCAAACGCTGAGTAGATTCAACCTGGAAACTCTTTCAATGACTTGGTTATTCATGCGGAGACAGACGTTGGGAAAAGGGTTTTTCTGGTGGAAATGACATGAGTTTAGTCTTTGCTGCATTGGCAGTGAGATTGTTGTTGGTAAACAGTTATGAATAGTATCAATGTCTGCATGAAAGCTGGTGATATCACTGTCATGGCTGATGGTTTGTATAGGGTGGTGTCATCAGCATAAAGAACCAAGGAACTGTGCGAGGAAAATGAAGAAAATTAGAAAGATCATTGATATAGATAAGAAAGAGGAGGGGCCCCAAGACAGAGCCCTGGGAACACCAGGACAGAACAGGACAGGATCAGAAGGGTATTGTCCATGTTTATGTGAATATAGTGGTATCTCAAAGTGAAAAGGTCAGTGAGAATGGGTAAGTTCTATTTCAAACACTCTTTTTAAGATTGGATATTTTTTTGTCTACAAATATAGACAATATTTAAATATGAAATAGGTTGTCACCGATGTCTGTTCCTTCATATGGTAGGATTCATTCAACTTCTCCAGAAATGATACATAGATCAAGAGATCATGAGATTATGGGCGGCCATTTAGGTTACCCTACTTCAACTGTTCATTCCGTTTCATTGAATTCGGTATTTATCAGTAGCTACATCAAAACATTGCACATAGTAAAAATATAAAAATATTGTAAACATGTCAGACCATTAGGCCTATAGAATAAGCAAGATAATACTGCAGTTATAACAACCAGAATTGAATACTAAGTTCATGTATACCTTGTATGTAACGGCGTATGCGGTTGGTCAATACGCGTCATGTGACCATGTATAAACAACCGTTTATGCATGGCTGCTGTGACGAACGCCGAAAGTGGTCAAAAATCATGCAATTTCAGACTGAATTTGATATTTAATGATTTAATTTTGTAAGTAATAGTTAGCAAAAAGTACGGTATACATGAACGGGGTTCATTCATAGTATTTTGGGTATGAACGTTGTTTATGCCCTCGGGCATAAACAAGCGTTCATACCCAAAATACTATGAATGAACCCCTAAATAACCCAGAAAGTCTTTATTATAGAGAAAAGCTTAATTCCTTTGGGGTCCTTCTAGTGCAATACCCCCGCACAATGTCCACACATCCCCACCAAACCAAAACACATCTGACACACACGCACACACACACACGCACACACACACGCACACACACAAGAACACACGCTTTTTGAGGTTTTCAGATGAAGATGAATAACATGCCAAAAAAGCACAATCAGAATTACATTGTATCAGTGCTGCACGCAGTGTCTTGCGATTTTTTTTTTCATTGAGAAAACTATCCTGCCTATACACATGGAGAAGATTTTGGTTCTTAGCTATTCTTGCACCAGCGTTTGGATGAATTTGATGTTAGTAGCTATTAATTCACCAGAAAATCGTTCATCAAGTGTGACACCCAAATGAACTGAACTGGCATTTTTGATTGGCTCCCCATTGCAGACAAAAAAAAAGAGTTGTTTTTAGTCAGCCGTCTTTTGGTACCGAGTAAAATTACTTCAGTCTTTCCAGCAATGTATTTAGGGTTTTTGACAACCAGAAGCAAGGCACCATCATCAGCACAGGGAAATCGCCATTGACACGATTGTTTGGTAAACATATGGGTCATAATATGTGGGAAATTCACAAATTTATCATCTATAGTTTTATCCTAAATATACATGATAGAGGAGATGGAGCTATACATAGAAATGTTGAAGGACAGAACTTCCAAAAAGAAGGTAAAAAAATAATAAAACATAAATATGAAAAATACAGATTATCTGTGTAAATATAACTCACCACTTTTCAAACCTCCCTGCAAAAATAATGCCTACCAAACCTAATACCCTTGAACATAGGCGCCATGGCTACAGAGCTATGTGCTCTGTAGCCAGACGCACCTATACGCCGAAACCACCCCTACTCACCACAGCCCCCAAACCATTGCATATAACTAGGATGTGGCCAGAGGAGTCGCATTCACTATACTAAACCTCCTGCGTATATACCAGTGTATACCTTCCAGGAGGCGTGCATCCGATCTCACGTTTGACAGATATGTTCAAACTCAATAGGCTACGCACTAGAATTAGGCGCTTCAATGCTGACATGCGGAGGTAGCGCTTACTACTGCGGAGCAGAGCAGCTGACAGCTGATCACATCACCACCGAATGTCCCCAGTCCCTGTCGTGTACCAAACGGTCTCCATGGCTTGATTGATGTTGATACAGATGCAGCGACTCGTGAGTGGCAGTGGCGTACCGAGGCAGTCGATCCAGAGGGGGGCAAAATTTCCAAGACGTCCCACTAGAGGGGGCAAAATTCGTAAGTCGTCCCGGTGATTTGCTACAATTTAGTCTGAACTTGCTGAAATGCACGCGTAGCGCCCGAAAATCGCCGAATTTACTTTTAATTTTGCCGAAATTTAGGCATGAAATTGGTCGAAATTCCCCGAAAAAGAGGGAAGAAAATGCATATCTTGGTCCATATCGTCCCGCTTTTTCGAGCCAGAGGGGGAAACTTGCCCCCCTTCCCCCCTGGTCGGTACGCCACTGGTGAGTGGCTACTTAGCAAACACCCACAGATATAGCCTATAACCACTTTTTGATTCTTCTAGTTTCACACGCGCGCAAGAACAAGAAGAAAGCGACAAATACCCAATTTAATTTCCACAGAGGTACGTATTTGACAATATAAAATCAAGGAGCGCTCCCCCAC
>JAMKCH010014603.1:0-82812 GCA_023653785.1 Ophioderma brevispina
CATTAGGCCTACCTACCCCCCAAAATGAAAAATTACACGGTAGAAGTCGATATTCCCACACGCCCGGCATGCCGTTGTAAGTTCAGGTGATTTTAGTGACTTTTCATGCATACCATTGGGGGATTCTTCATTTTTGCCTGGTTTCATGGTCAACAAGAGTATTAGTAATTGATCCTTAAGCAGCATTAAACTTGTTGGCTGAAGGGACTTAACTTAACATTAACTTAAGTCCCTTGAAATGGAAAACAAATACGGTATTTTACTTTACGATTGGGGGGGGGGGGCCCCCCCCCCATTTTGACCCCCCCCCCCCGAAAACGAAAGGAGTCACATTTAAAATGCTGAGTATATCCCAGTTGAATCAAATGGTCAATAATTCTGTGCAATGCAACGTCCATAACGGATTGAGTTGGGTTTTGGAGCAAATACACTGTTATAACAGCACTTACAAAATGCAAGTTTTCAACTAATATTACATTTTGTTCAAAGTCACCAAAATTTTGACCGGTGCCATTTGAGAAGGAAAGGAATATGAATTTTTATTTTTGTGACCTACCCTTAGCTACCCCAAAAATTATAAAATACATGTTATATCAAAGAGCCCCCCCCCCAATACACGTTATAACAGCACTTAAAATGCACGGTTTGTCACCTATTATACCGTATATACTCAATTTTTCTAAGGTCACCAAATTTTACGGGTTGCCTTTTGAGAACGGAAAGGAAGATGGAATTTTGTTTGTGACCCTACCCTTAGTTACCATAACAATTATCCCTGAGGAGAGGTAGAGCAACCATCCAATGTTGTATGGTGAAAAACTCCCTTCCTGTTTTGGCATGAAAACCTTCTGAATTCATTCATAATTGATAGTGCGCAATAGGGTGAAATCAGTTTTTGACAATTACTTTAAAACCGTGGACTTTTTGGATATAAAAATATATTACTACCCCCATAATGTGGCCATTCCGGACATTTTGAGTGGTCTCTTAACATCCTAGGTTCTAAACGGTTCTGTAGATACAGTCAGTAGTACTTCGCTCAAAAAGGGGGCTTGACCCCCCCAAAAAGGGGAGTGCCAGTTACGGCATTTTCGCGTCAGTGGGGAATTATGTTACCAACAAAAATATTGTTCCTGGACCTTCAATTTAGTAAGATTCCTGTAGAGTGAGACTCTGGACATTATATATTGCTAAAAACACATGAGCTACTAGAGAATGACATGCTAATTATTGATTTAAACCAATAGTAGTCAAGGAGCATCCATCCGTATTCGCTTAAAAAAGGTGTGACCTTACAGCCTTCTGCTCTAAAATTTTTGACCCCATAACTGCATGTAGGTATATGTTGGGGGTATTGACAAGTGATGTTGGATTACATAAAGCCTCGTGAGAAAACAATAAAAATCCAAGATGGCGTCCAAAATGGTCGCCTTTTTTACCTAAAGTTATTTTTAGTATAACTTGATTACACCTCCAAAAATAGTTTGCCGTTACGTATTTAAAAGCAAATAAGATTTTCTACCAAGATTGATACCAATGTTGGTTATAGTGTGAGGAGTTAAGGGTAGAAAATTTGGTTTAAAAGGGTTGTTTTTTTAGCATTTTTGAAAAAAAAAAGAATTTTTGATATTTATATTTCTTTAATATGTTCAAAACCATTACACCAAGCATTCGATATTTTCCCACCAAATTTACCTGTTGATATAATCCGCAGAAATCGATATTTCCAAAAGCAAGTAATTACGTGACAAAGTTCATAAAGCAGATTATTTAGATTTAACCCTAAAAGGGCTTTTTGGAACCCATCTCACCGCCGGGGGGAGGATTCCGCTCCCTAGTAGCTCGGAAAGGATGATGAACTATCATATGTTGTTGTACCAATGGATAGCTATGACCTTCCCGAGACCATTGACACCAAAAAAAGTACAAAACATCTTGCATGAGTCAACAGGGACGTCAAAACATGACGTCATGCAAAATGCGAAAAATCTAAAAAAAATCGCAAAAAAATTCATGGTTTTTTCGCCAGTTGTCAAGCAAAAAGGGATTTTGGCCATGTGTGTGGTCAAAGTATGCGCAAACATGCCTCCGGTACTACAAATAAAATCAAATAAATTAAGTAAAACATAGTGTAACTGTATACTTAGCAAAAAAACTGGATTTCTGCGGTTCCGTGTAATTTCAATGGGAATAGCTTTTCTTCGCACGCAGGCGCGATTACGTAACGCAGCGTCATAAACGTAGGTCAGTTTTGTTCAAAAAGCGTCTGAATTGAGCCGCAAGGCTTCAAAGAAAAAAGGTCATGCAGTTTCGGCGTACCAAATAACAATAGGGCAGAGACGATAAAAAATGTATGGGACGGCTTCCGTCCCGGGCATTTTAGGGTTAACTCTTTGTTGCACTCTATAAAACCTATATAGAGTAAGTCCTAACAAATGTAGATATTTGAAAATGATATTACATGACTTTGAGCAGTGGTGAAAGTGGTGAATGATATGAATGAAGGAATGAATGAATGAATGAATGAATGAATGAATGAATGATACAATTGAATAAATGTTGATTGCTTTTGTGATTTCATAATAGTATTTTTTTCTTGCTACTTGCCTTGATTTTCACACACACATAAAAAAAGAAAAAACATCCCAAAAAAACATACAGAATAATAATCCTTTTTGGGGCAAACACACCTAGAAAGCCCCATCTCCAACTGTGCCACCGGTTCTTTCGGGCACTGGCATATAAAATATTTCACAGCACTTTGATGCTTCATATGTTATTAGACCGTATTCAAATACCAGCCATGTGGTGGAAAGATAGACGAATTCCAGTACTACAATACTTTCAACTGTCAATGATCCCTGTGCAATCGCTAAATCTGGATCGATGGACAGCGAGTCGCTGGTGTAATGTTTGGTACCCAACGCTTAATTGTAAGCTGCATAATTGCATAATGGGCATAGTTGCATAAGCTGCATAAGTGCTAATCTGCATAAGCTGCATAAGTGCATAAACTGCATAAGTGCATCAGCTGCATTATCTGCATAATTTCATAAGTGCATAAGTGCAAAGTGCAGAATCTGCATAACTGCATAAGTGCATAAATGCATAAGTGATAAGCTGCATTTGAGCTATATCTCTGCATAAGCTGCATAAGGGCATAATATGATAGGTCTAAGCTGCATAAGGGCATAATCGCATAAGATGAGTACAAGTGCATGAGCTGCATAAGCTGCATTAGTGCATAACCTGCATAACCTGCATAATCTGCATAATCTGCATAAGCGCCATAAGTGCATAACTGCATAGCGCAAGTGCATACGTGCATAAGCTGCATAATTGCATAAGATGCATAAGGTGCATAATTGGATAAGCTGCATAGGTGCATATGCAATAAGGTGCATGAGCTGCATAAGCTGCATAATTGCAGAAGCTGCATAAGGTGCATAAGGTGCATAAGCTGCATAGCTGCATAAGAATCATGATGTATTTTTTTGTAAACTTTTAAATAAAAGTGGACCTTGGATTGTTTCTGGACTGTTACCTGTTTTTCGGAACTACTTATTGTGTTTCAATGGTAATTGTCGAAAATAATAATAGAGTTTTTAAAAAATGGACTTTTGCACGGAGGGATTATGCGCAGCACACGTGCATATAATTGCACTTATGCAGCTTATGCAATTATGCCACTATGCAGCGTATGCCATTAATGCAGATTATCAGCTTTAGGCCCTTATGCAGCTTATGAAGGTTATGCACTTAGCATCTATTCATTATGCACTTAATTCCATTATGCAGATTATTCAGCTTAGGAATTATGCTTTTTTACAACCACCGCTTAAAGTATTGTAGTTCTGGAATGTATTCATCTTGCCACCAACATGTCCTGGTGCTGACGCATATTGATAACGGTCTTATACATATACAAAAATCTAGATCCACTTTTCCATTAAAAGTGCTGACTCATATATTCCCGAGGAGGGCGCACTCAATTTTTCAAACAAATCGTGTTTTTTGTCATGTACATACTGCTGCCCATATAACTAATCATTGGTTTTTTGGTGAAAAACTAGCACAAATCGAAGTCCTTCATTAGAAATCATTAACTTTGTTATAACATTCCTGTAACGGAATTGTTCTTATACACGTGTCCCTATTGCAACTGTTTATACTGTGCATAAATGTTTACTACTGCAATGAAAACGGAAAATTCGAGTCATCTCTAACTTTGGAATTGGACAGGTTTGGGTACTATCTTTAGTTTCTACTAGATGACTATTTTTAATTTCTACTCAAAATTAATTTTATATTGTCGAAACCCGCTAGAGTACCCGCCTTTAAATCCAAAAAAAAAAACCCAAATGGCCGACAATTGTCCCCTATCATATAATACGACATCACTCGGCTCAGTGCGCCGAGCCTAACAATTATTGCAAATCAAATGCGTAAAAGAAGCTATCCTCCCCATTTATGATAATGGACTGGGTAGTTTGTGTTTTTTTTTTTTAACATTATTTCTTCCAGTTGATGTCATATCAATATTGTGGATAAAGTATTAAATCTATGAGTGCAGAAGTGTAGAATTACATAATTTTAAAACCATAACAGATATTTTCCCATACGGTACTTATGTGGTCCCATTGAGTTTTTTGTCTCATTAATCACGACAACACCTGTATCTAACATATGTGGTATCCTCTGAAGCTTCGTTATTATCTTTCTTTGCTGCAAAGATCATCACATCGGTTAGGTAGATATCGAGCTACAGTCGTTTGGATAAATTTAATCGTTTTTGCGCTCTGTTCACACGGATTCACATTAATATATAATTTAAAAAAAAGAAAATCGGTCCTAGTTAATTGACTGCAAGAATAAATTTTTATTCTATTTAATCTCATAAATTCAGTCACATTTACCATCGATGCCCTCTGAACGTTCTTCTACGACCCCGCATCACTCATGACAATCATTGAAAAATAAAGAACTTAATACATGTATCAGTTTCTTTAGGAGTTTGAATGAATATACCATATGAAGGAACAAACAATCGTGAACAACTTTGCGGTTAAGAGTATTGTCTATATTTGTAACGCAAAAGATCCACATCTTGAAAAAAAGTGTTGCAAATAAAACATACCATTACCACTCTCCTCTTTTACAACCTTTAGATACCACTTTTATTTAACGAAAACCAAATGACTAACCCTTCTCATTTTGGGAGTCATTTGGTTAGTTGGCCGCCGTGCAATCAAATGTTTATCCCTGGATAGGAAAGCTGACTACTTAATTCAACAGAATGTAGCTCGGCCTATATTAACCTGATTGGAATTATCTTTGCCGAAAATTAAAGATAATGAAATAGGCTTTGGATGATACCAATACGTTAGATTAGTTTGTTATTTGAAAAAGTCAAAGAGGCGGACACATCAGAGTCCATTTTTTTAACTCACCCAGTATAAGCCTCGTAAGACGTTTGACCATTTTTGATTGTACTTATGAATTAAATTTTTCCATTTCTCAATTCTGTTTGGAGGAGGGTGGCGGTAATTCAGAAACGGTTTTTAAGCATTATTTTTATTCTTAGACTCCCAATATAGGGACAAACATTGGGTCAATACCGAACAATCCAGGGTGTCACCGGAACAATGTAATTTAATTCTCTCGTTCCCATTCTCTTGGAATGGCAGATGAGCTTGTAATACTGGAACCAGTTAATGCTAAGAGATTTTATCCTGCAGCTTTTTTAGCATTCAAAAATTCAAATTTCCGACATTGTCTTTTATATGTACACACTACCCGATCTAAACCAGTGGTTTACAGAAGAAACCCCTTATTATCAAGTTTAATAAAAGAATTACACCGAACATCTCAATGAGAATACTGGTCTCATCCGGTTTCTTAAAACGATTGTAGCTCAGTAGTTCAACAATATCTTTTACAAAAAGGGGTTCTTATCTGTTCTAGTAAAAGAACTCATGTTCTGAAAATTACTTTAAAATAGTAGATCACCGCCAACAGCCTGAATTGAATTTATGAACAGCATTTCCAATTACATCAAATTGGATTTTATCATAAAACGTTTGAATCCAGGCAATTTTTAAAGAACATTTTATAAATTTTTCTGCCCAATCCGGCATACGTAAACCTCCCTTTGAACATATAGGATCATAGTCATTTCCTTAAACTTTATCTGAAACACCAGTCCACAAAAAAATTATACAAATACTATCAAGTTCCTTAAAAATTGCTCTGGAGTGTTTGGAAATAAGAAAGGATATACAAGTTTAGACACAGCAAAAGTTTTGATCAAAGTGATCTACCCAACAGGGTAAGTTTCTCGCCTTCCACCTTTGCATGGTTTTCTTCTCTATATCAGCAAGTCGCTTATTGAAGTTAACAAAACATCATATCATGTGGAAATATGCTTTACCTAAATAAAAAAATGGAATCGTTTGACCAATTCATCTGTCTAATTTTCACAAAGGAAACACCTTTAATTCCTTACACGCGTATTAGCCTATAGATAGTACTTTATTATAGCTTATAGCTTGCGCTTGAATCCTTGGACAGGCGCTATACTGTTTAATATTATTATTATTAATCAAACCAGAAAAAATGAAAATTATACCCAAAATCTCCTAATGTTTCCTGTAAAAGAGTCATTTGTACTATCCTAATATATAATGGTGTCATCTGCATACCTGACTTATTTTTAATATCATAATCTTTTTTATCACCACTGAATGCAAGAAGACACTTTTATACCTTTTATTTTCCTTGATCAAGCTGATTGAATTGCTTAAAGGTTCCTGAACTATCAAAAAAATGTAATGCGACAAAAAACCGCACCTTGACGAGACTGTTCAAAATTTTGAAGAAATGAGAGGCATGCATACCCATTATTTTTAACGCCACTTCAGCTCCGTTAATATAAAGTATTAATCCACGCTGGAAACGGGGCCAAACCAAAATTTTTAAAATTTTAACCAGAGATTTTTTTATACAATTCCACTAATATTAGCAAAGCCCTTTCAAAAATCAATAACAAAGGTCAAAACCAGTAATATTCTCACATCTGTAAAATTTAATGATCTTCAAAGTAATCTAACATTTTCGCCAATAGAGCGACCCTTTAAGAAGCCTGTCTGATAATTTGTATAATCTCGTCAGGACAAGTTTCATACGGTTTGCAAGCGTTTTTGTAATTATTTTTATATGCTAACGTTCGGAGTGGATGGGCCTCCAGTTTTTCAGATACATCAAAGATTTTTTTTCCTTTTTATGAAGAGTGTAATTATACCTCTCCTTTGGGAAACTGACAGGAATAGTTTATAAGAAAAGTTTCAAGGCGACCACTACTTTCAATTCCAAACAGATTTACAAAATCCGGTGGTAAACCTCAGTTCCCGGATTTAACATTAGGCATTGACCCGACAGCTTTCCAACATTCCCATTTGTTAATCGACCGTCACATTTTAAACTAACTATCACTAACTAGCTACGGAAGGGGTTGTTTCAAAACAAGACTGAGAATACAAATTGGAAAAAAAAGCTTCAGTCAATATCCTTTAGGTTCTGAATTTTCATCAATTTTTCGGCATAACTTACTTTTTGCTCAGAGTGTTTTTTTTTTTCTAAATTAGAAAATACCTACTACTCTTTTCCCCGTCTTCAACAAAACCCACTGAGCTTTGGCACGTAAAAAAAGCATGGGCATTTTTATCATAAATTTCGAGACTTTCTCTTTTTTCAGCTTTCGTATGAAGTTTTAACATCATTTGATAACGTTTGCACTGCATATCAAGGGAATTAATTTCCTTTACCAGTTCCCTTATCCTTTGTTTCAGTGATCTTTTTTCTTCCTGGATTGAATGGAACTGGCCCGAACATTTAATTTAAGCAGTTTCCTTCTAATATTGGATTCATTCCCAGGCACCGGAACTGTTTTTACCAAATAATATTCTTGATCACTAGCATAATTACAGCCTTTAAGAGGTGTGACTTGTAATTTAACTCCAAAAGCCTGGGCCTCGTGAAGTATCTAATGCAGTCGTTTTACAAGCACTTTCTCGGTAACTACGCGTTTTGACTTGGGTATGAGGTACGTGTGTAACTTGTATGTATGTGTGTGTCAGAAATTTTGGTTTAAAGTTTTGACACCTGCGAAAATGGACAATTATTTTTGTGTCTCTCAGAACATTCTCTACAGAAATCTATTACACAGATTTTTATGAGTATTCTTGTTTAGGATAAACAAGTACCACATGGCTAATTTCCAGGCTTGCCTAATCACATAGGCTAGCCTCCCGAAAAGGTTGTTGCAACCGGCTCAGACAAAAACTTGTTTTCTAATTGTAGGATCATTATTTCTGCAGCAAAATATATTCACTAACACCTTCCATTGGGGTGAAAGGAAGTAAAGTAGGACTTGAATCAGAAAATCCGGCATGTTGAAGGTTTTGCGATAGTTCTATATGTCAGCATTGTCATGTACTTATTATACATGTTAGGCCTAGGTTCATTGGCAATCAATGTCTACATTGATTTACCAAATTTCCAAACAAACGGTTTCATTGTAAATGGCAAAATAATGTGTTGCAACCATATTCCTTCAGAGGTATGCTAACAAATACCTCGGTATATCAATCGCCTTAAAGTTAAAGAACTTGATTCACACTGTAATACCTGCTTTTTAGAGTTTGCTTTAAAAATGTTTTGAAAGGGCATTTAGAGATAAAATTCTTGATCGATTTAAATGTATAGACATAAATAAAGCATTGCATTGTATTTTTAAATGACACTACACTGTTAAAATTGTTCAGTAAAATAACATCGTTTTGACTGGCAGCTGGGACTCACAAACTTACAACGACGTTTGTTACAGATTATTTGCCCGTTCGAGTCCTTTTTACGTTGTTGCACGTTTCGAGTCCAGACTGACAGTCAAAACGACGGTTTATGAAAGAACATTTTTTTAACAGTGTATAAGTGTGTAATCAAGTGCGGGATTTTGATCATAACATTTCTGTCATAGCAAAATATGATACTTTTTAGCAAAAAGTGCAGTAAACCAACTTCTCGGTGTAACTGATTGATGACCTTTGTTACAGAATAACTCGTTTCTTCTGATAATATGTATATACGGTAATTTTGGATATGGACTAACAACTTTTATTTAGGGTCAAATTTGTATAAAAAATTGGGCTTAATTGATATTATATGTTCTGGCCCTATCAACGGACTAGTTAAATACGATATTTCATTTTTTTTGTTAAAAATGCCAAAAAATGTGATTTTTCCTCACATTTGTACCTTAAAATAACATGCTTAAACTAACAAATTTTGATATCATGCGTGTAGATAATTCCAATTCTCTTCCGATGACACAAATTTCGTTCCAGTTGAAGATTGAAATCAAAAGTTACGGCTAAAACCGGTTTGTTAGTACAAATCTGCGGCCATTTTGGACGCCATCTTGGATTTCTATTTTTTTTTTCGCAATCGTGGAATAAATCCAACATCAGTTTTCTGATTGCCAAGATGTTTCCCTACTTGAATCTAGTCACCAATTTTTAGAGAGCAGCCCAGGCAAAATATTTCATTTTCAAATCCGTTGGGCTCCCTAACTACAAAGTAATTTTTGAATTAGGAGGTGGTTTGTTATGGTTGATCGCATGTCATAGAGTGCGACCTGAAGTTTGTTGTTGATGTCAGTTATTGTTATGTCTTGATGGAATTAATAATGGCAAGTGTGAGTTATATACGGTGCTTAGTGATCGTACGGATGCCCATTTTCTGATGATGTTGATCTGATTTAGAGTCGTGTTTGAAGTTGTGAGTCCCCATATGATTGCAAGTATTTAAGGTGTGGAAACGATTGTGTTGTCTAATGCGTTTTAATGGTGGGGGTGGTAGGTGGTGTCTTGCTCTGTATATGGTACCTATTGCATGGGAGGTTTTTGGTAATAGTGAGTTATTGCTGGTTCCATGTGAGTTTATCGTCATGGTGAGGCCCAGAAACTTTGTAGTATGAACTTGTGAAATTGGCTAGTTTATCAATGGTTAATAAATGGTTAATGTTTTATGATGAGATGAGAATAGCCTGCAGTTATTTTTGGATTATTAAGAGACAATTCTCTGTTTCTCGGTTTATCAGGTTTGAATCGCTTTTAGAGAAATCTACGAAATTCCAAATTGGCATCATAAAAAACATATTCATCACTCACTTTTAATAGAAATACAAATAGACCTATAGCCAAAAATATCCTAAAAAAGCAAAGTTGGCCATGAGAAATACCGAGCGCGCTGAGAGCCGGTGTAATCATGTAGCACTTCTCACGCTACAGTGTAGACGGCCGCTGTGTGTACTCTCTTAATTCCTTCGACTTATTTTTAAGTTCCTAACGAGACTGGAAGTAGTGACAAAAAACTTTTTGGACTTAAAGAATTTAAATCCGTGAAAATGATTCCGTAATATAAGTCCTTTTGATTGAAAATAACCGTTAAATGATTTTAAAAACTGTGAATAAAATCATGAAGAGTGGTATATTGAATCTAAAGAATTGTTTTAAATCCAACAGGTTTTGTTCACTAATTCCAGTCACCATAGACTTAAAATATCGATGGAAACTAAGATAGTACACTATCCGTCTATGCGACAAAAATAACACGGAATCCTGGCCCAGTCGCGGATCCAGGGGGGTGCCGGGGGGTGCCTTTGAAGGATACCTTCTACAGAAAAAGAAAGAGAGAGGAGATGAACATGTTTGAGAATTGACGTGATCGTCTCGACCATTTTTTTTAAATATACCTTGCAACGGCAAACACATGCACCAAAGACTCACCAACTCCACTGAATTTAGAGCGAAATTATACTTCCCAAAACAAACCAATAGGCTTACGCCATTTAATCCCGTTATGGTCTTTTTTTCGCGGCCGCCGTTTCTTCGTATGGCTAATCACACCATGTTTTCTTTTCTTTTTTTCAGCTCAAATATATACATGTATGAAAATGGACAAAGTTGCGCATAATTAACACATTATCGTTTTTTAAAATCAATAGGTTTGTAATTTTTCTTGAAATACTTTTTAACCAAAGACTTATTTATTGGCTTGTTTTTGTTTACCTTAACATATGGAATGCTGTAAAGGTTTCCATTCAATAGATGAGGAGTGGAGTAAACGAAGCTTGACCATTCCATTTTACTCACACGTAGAAGTTATTGGTGTTTTGAAAAACACTGTGCATATACCACATAAAATGAAGATTCGGGCCGCGTTTTTTTATTGGCCGTTGTTTTCTTATTCACAAGTTTTCAGGTTTTGTGATAGCATGATTTGAATTGCAAACGCTGCGGTATTGACTTTTTTGCCTATTTGGTATGATGTGAAATTAAAGAGGGCCGGGTAAGGAGTAAAGGTTGGGCAACATTTGGGTACTTAAGTTACGCGAATTCGGCCACTTTTTAGCGCATATTGGTGGAGAAATGCAGTCAATCGGTGCGTCGTAAATGCCGTAATTACGTTTTCTGAAAACCGATTCCCTAGATTCTGTAAAGTAGCTCAATCCTAATCTGACCAGAAATAAATACCAAACACAAGTTGCAGCTTAAGAATTATAATACAAACTTGCAACTTTCAATCCTCTACGCGCTTTTTTCAAAGAAAATTGCCGACAAAGGTTTTGATCTTAGATCTTATGAAGTGCAACAGCACCCAATCTTTGTCACAGTAATGTTGATTTTTTTTTATATTTGTTGATTTCAATAGGCCTGTTCCGAAACCTTGTCAATAAGAATTTTATGCACCTTGAATCTGGTTTGTGCAACTTTTGTGAATGCCCGCTGGGTGCTGATAAATCTCTTTGATAGAGGTTCTCTGGATTTATCGTATCATTTGGTTTTATAATCCGGTAGGTTTAGATGATATCTGCTTTTTCACATGTCTCTTTCATGTTGTTAGATGATGCCGGTGTAATCGCTGCTCGAACGATAAAGGTTTGAAGACTGGTATGTTTTTGGTTCCCTAGCTTGGGACACTTCTCAAAGCATTTTCTTGTCTTTTTTCAGATAAGGGTTCCATGCCTTGAATTGCATAATCGAGCTGGGGACGAACCAGTGATTTTTAGTTCAGTATTATTTCCTTTACTTCTGAAGCCAACATTCTTTGGTCATCCCCAAGGCTCTATTTCCTTTCTTTGCGGCAGGGCACCTTGGGTTGAGACCTTCAATGATTTGTTGATTGGTGCCCAATCTTCTCCGCGCGGTTTCTTTAATGTTGTGTTCCCATTGATACGAATGATTCAATTGTGATATCCAATTGGCATAACTCACAGTATCTGCTTGTACATAATTTCTGCTTCATGTAGTGGTCTACATCATCTTGCATGCATCTGAGGTCTTCATTTGTTGACACTGGGTGAGCTAGTTCGGTGTCATCTGCAAATTTGCTTATTGTGGCGGTTGCGCCAATAGCAGTCTCCATATCGTTCATATATATAAGGAAACTGATGGGTCCCCAACACTGGAATCCCGGCACCAGCTGAACTTGTTTACTTTTCTTCCACCCTGACTCTGCTCCTTGAGTGACTACTTCTGTTTGCGACCAGGCAGCCATGATTCGATCCAAGTTTAGAATTTTAACCTTCGATTCCATGTGATTTGATTTTTGCTATCAGCCCGTTTGGCGTGGTAAGTGTCGAAGGCCCTTTGCCCAGGTCTAGATATAATGACATCAACTGGTGTTCCACTCTCTATGAGCGTGTGATCACTTTCAGTATTCTATGAGATTTAGTGCAAGATTTTTCCTTTTCTAAAACCATGTTTTGACTCGCGTATTCGACTAACCTTGTCAAGGTGGCTTCTGTAATTGGATTCTATAATTCTTTTTTATTTAATACTTCCCCTGCACTGACGTCCACTTATTGGCGATAGTTGATGCGTCGATCTGAAACCTTTTTTTTGTAGATGGTACGATGCGGGCAGATCTCCAGTCGGTGGAACATGATTCTTCTGCAGAGACTTTTGGTAAATAACAGGCGAGAGACTGCCAGTTCATCAGCACATGTTTGAGGATAGATGTAGTGATTTTCCGTCTGGGTCCTCGCTTTGGAGGGGTCAGGTTTTTTAAATTTATACTTTGAAACAGTTGCAGTGATTCCATATCCTTTCAGTTCTCCTCATCCGGTCCTGGATATATGTCATCAGGAAACTGGACATTTTGGTTTCTCTTCTGTGAATACAGACGAGAAGAAGTCGTTTTAGTGCTTCTGCGTAGGTTGTCCTGCTGGTATAACACTGCCTGTGTCGGTTTCCAAGGGCCCTTCTGTGTCTTTGACTTTTGTTTAGAAGACCTTACGTAGGCGTAGAACTTTTGGTTCATCCTTAATGTTTTCTGCTAATTTCTTTCAAAATCTCTCTTAGCCCTCCTCACTTCTAGCTTAGCCGCTCTCTGACACTTTTGTAGTGCTCTAGATTTCTTTCCGTTTTCTTATTCGAATACCACCCTTCCAGCTCTTTGTTTCCTCCCCTCACAGTTGTGTGCTTTCCCTTTTGTGAGCCATAACGGTTTCTTTTAGTAGATTGGTTCTTCATGGGACAATTTTTTGATAAGGTCCTGTAATTTCGCCTTGGTGTAACACCAACTTCTCAGTGTGCTTGTTTTCCAATTCTTTGTCCCAATTTAAGCTTTCTCATTGTTTGGCTTAATAAATATTGTCAAGTCTGGCGTTCTGTTGTCCTCTTTTTGTTTGTAGCTTACTTGGTTCAACGAGTTAATTTATGGTTCCCATTGCAACATGTTGTGGTCGCTTGTACTTAAAGCAAAATTAGCAGCACTTTTTTGAAAGAGCGCCCCCAATTTTTTTTCAAAAAACTAGATTTTTACACGGTTTTGCATTGTTAACTGGCTAGTAAACCAACTACCTGTGAATGGTAAGAGGAAAATTCTGTTTCTCACAACTACCGGAATTTTGTAATCAGGATAATTATTATCCGGATCCCGATAATATTCAACGGCCTTTCCAATGTGAACTAGCCGGGAAATAGCGCCATGTACGTGTCTACGCCCATGCATTAGTTGTTTTAATTATTTGTTCAGCAGAGTCAAGTTAGAGGTTTTTTCCTCGAGGTGGCACTTTTCTCAGGTGGACATAAACGTAGCATTTTCTAGCTCTGCCGTTAAAGTCCAATCTGGGATCCAAATTCTTATTACAAAGCGCTAAATCGCTTATTTTATGATAAATACGCATTTTTTAGCATTCCTCGTTCGCAGTATAGTTTCCTAGAACAATCACAACGTAACTGTGCCAAAATATCAAATTTTTGGAAATTGGGGCGCTCTTCAAAAAATGTGCCATTATGCTTTAAATTATATAAAATGTACTTTTTTCGTCAATCAATTGGGTTGAAGTGATAACTAGTCAATATTGACCTCTGTCTGTAGGCTTCATAACATGCTGTTTTCAATCAGGTTTGTCCATAACACATCCAAAAAGGTCTCAGAAAGCAGATTCTCTGAATGGTCTCCATTTATTTCACGGTTATTGAAGGCAACCCATTACCATTAGGTCTTCTCATCTTTGAGAGTTCTTAGCACTTGGTTTAGAGACTCATTTGATCAGCATGTTGTATTGATTTCTGTAATACTATCCCTAGAAATAAATCTGCATCTCCCCTTCACATGAAATATAACACCAAGGGCTCTTCTACTCCACTAGGGGCGGTCTTACCCGCAACTGGAATTTGTTATATTCTCTTAGAATACATTAGTATACTCCATAGTCTTGTTTTTTTTCTGCCCAACCTTGTTATCTGATACCCTGGAATTTGCAATTCAGCGTTTGATTCATCCGCAATGGACCACGTTTCAAGAACCCCTAACGATGTCTGATATATACATTGCATGTCATCTCTCTTTTTGACAATATACTTTTGGGCATTACAGAATGTACATTTAAGTTCTTCTTATTCCATCTTCTTGTGTTTGTGTTTGATTTATCAAACTTAGTAGTTTTACTCATGTTTTAGTGTCGACTCTCTTAATTCCCAAGATTGAATTAATCTTATTGTGTGCCTCACCACAGACGAAAAAGATTGAAAAGTTCAATTTTTCGATTGACTTTCATCTTTGGATTAAGATAAAATGACAATTAAAATAATTTCAATCTAAAGACTGGACTTCATCTTTCTTCTTGTTTTTTGTTCTCTTCTTCTGTGGTGAGTGCACACTCATAAGATTGAAATTTCATCTTTGGAATTAAGAGAGTACTCCATCGTTTTCATTTTCATTTAATTTACAGTCTCCACGGTTGGTTACTTACTCTTCTAGCCGTTGTTTTGAACATGGCTGCAGTCATTCCTTTTTGGCTGTAAGAAGACCTCGTCAAGATTTTGTAATATACATCTGATAAATAGAGTTTGTGGAATTGTGTGCTTTGTATCTTTTTACACGTATTATTTACAGTTGAAAATTGTACATAGGTGACTGCTGTCCTGTTGAGGGGTTGGTTGTCGGATCTCGACGATTTTCCCTCTCACTATTTTTTTTAAGTTTTTTTTTTCAACCATTTATCCTTCCTTACGAAGTCTAAGTTCATGTCGGAGCTCAGCTTCTCGTTTTCTCTGTTAATATTTAACATCTGGCTTTAGCAATATACTCCTTTATTCCTCAAAATTCCATTGTGTAGTTTCTTTTACACTGGCAAGAGCTGTATGTTTTGCTTTTTTTTTTGTTTTTCATTTGCACTTTTACCAAAGGTTTGCTTTATCCGTGGGAATAATCTCTGCTTGGTCTATCGTTACGATTAAGCATGCAGCTTTGTTTTGGAAATGAGGTCTTTCACCCTTTTGTTAGGGCAGGTGACATCAAAAACAAATTGTACATGAAGAAAACAAAATGACCCGACCGGTGACGAAGTTGATGTGTCCGTAATTGGGATAGTTTCTATTATCTACTGAAAATGAAGAAATGTGGTGAAGAAATTATCAGATGTGATAATTTTTGTAAGCTAATCTATTTTACTACCTGACCTTACCAACAACACACCCGTTCAGTTCCATCATTTTGGGTCCCTGTAGTATTTAATTCATTAAATTATATATCAATTATTAATTTTAAAATATTGTAAACATTCAAAAAGTATTCTCTAAGCTGGAAAAAAAAGAAGACAATTCTTTCAAGTTCAATGGTGGAACTCAACGTGAAGAAGACTTCATTGAAACTAAGACAACAAACATAATTATAATACTTTGTGGACTGGGCAATATCAAGTGTCCTTTAGAGCACAGTGCGATTTGTGCAATCTTGTTAAGTAAAAAACTCTTATCCAAAATACAATACTTAATCTTTTCAAATGTTGTTTTAAAACATGTCATTGACCAATGAAAGTTCCATCTGATCAAGTGATTTTGTGCAATATTTTTATGCAGAGAACGTCTCATCCAAATCTGTTTCAATTGTGTCCTAAACGATGCTATTGATCCGTAAAAGTTTTCTCTTTCCATATCATTTTGTACATATTTGTGGCAAACAATTGTTTAAGAAAACGTATGGCTGTATATTGTTAGTTTTTTTGAAAAAGAAAGAATGTTTTTGTTATTACTTTTTAACATGCCATGCCACAAAAAACATTATGCTATGAAGTGACCACTTTAAATTTAATTTGGTCTATCAATTTTGCATAAAGAAATGTGTTTTTGGAAAGTGAAGTTGCAGGGCTTCCCCGTGAACGGTGAGGGAGCCCACCAACCCTGCCGCCGCTTGATATGAATCTTCATGAACACTTTCTGCGATTAAATTCAACTAACCCTAACCCATCACCCTAGATTTAAGAGACCGTTGATCATACTTAGAATATAAGTTAACCACTTGTAAAGCTTGTACGTTCAAATTGTTTCTATCACTTCAATTTGTTTCTTTTAATACCGTTTTATCTACCCCGTAAGCATTATAGGTAAAACTAACAAATTTCACATTGTGTATAAAACGATCATTGCAGGGGTTCCGCGCTTTGCGCGGAGGTCGGGAACCCCACGCCGCTTACACGACACCGCCATGGTTGCTTTGGATGCCATGGCACCATGGCTCTTTGCAGCCGTCACTCCTTTTCATTTGGTCGCCGCCTTGTTGCCCTTGAGAGGGGCCTGACCGCCCTACGTAAGAAATCATGTACGGGGTAATAATATTTTTCCTTATTTCTGTTGAAAAGTAGGCATTTTTGTCAATCACAACCATTTACAAAAACATTTCTTTCGGCCGCTGTGCTCGTCAGGTCTAATATTATTGTCCTGAGAACTCTTCCAGCGTATTTGAAATGAGTGATTGAACAATTCCCATCCTACCTCCCCAAAAGCGTGATTGCCATGAAATAAAAATGCAGAGCTTCCGCGCTTTTGCGCGGGGGGGGGGGCGGGGGGGGGGTCACACCCTCCCGCATCCGCCCTTCTACTCAGCATTCAGCCCATCTTATCTGGCCCCTCCCCCCCCCCCTTAGTCAGTGCTGGAATCCTCCCCTGTCTGGTCGGCTAGTGTACGTCTAGTGGGTAGGTAATGTGTGTCTACTCTGTGGTAGCTGTGTGGTAATTACCATGAAGAAATTTGGCCGTGTATACGCCTACATGCCTGGTTTTAAGGACCTCGTGGTAAGAGAGCTAATCCCAGCAAGTCAAATATCATGATTGTTCCTGCATAAAACAGGGGGGTTTAGGACATGGCCACCTAACACAAACAGCAAATTCAACGGCAATCACTTCTCGGGTGCTCGTGCTTTTTCTAAGACTTACCGTAGGAGGGCGCTTCTTAGCATTCGAACGGTTACAACCACATATTGACTCATCAAGACTAGGCCTGGTCACGAATATTTAAATCTTAAAAAAAAATTGGAAAAAAAACCGTTATTGTGAAATACACTGTTTTGCCTTGAGTTAATCCACTAACCTCGACGGATTTTTGACAATAATAATTTTTCCCCTAAAATTTTCATGATATTACAAGATCTTTGAAGGAAGGGTTAAGAGGTTGATTTTTAAATGTCACTGAGGCAGAGACTGCCATATTAAATACGTAACAGTTCCCAAATTAACCGTTGGAAATCCCAATGCCCAAATCCTACCCCCCCCCCCGGCCAGAAAGTAGCAGACTTGTGTAGTCTCATTCAAAGTATCTAGTTCTGCTCATTAATGCATGAATTTCTCTGTAAGTAAAAGTAACGTTCCCTCATTGTTTTTCCAGTTCATAGTTATATATAATTAATTCCACACAAATGATTCAAATAGCAGCTTCCCTTGATAATGTGATCTCAGTTGGAATTCAAAAGCAAACTGATTTGAGCTGACCACAGAGGCTGCGTAACCGTAATGCGTGTACGCATCGCGTCGGGGCCTGCAGCATAGCTCATATTTTAGCTATTAGAGTTAAAATAGCCGTAGGATTAAAATTTATACGGGAGATTACAAGGAATTAACATATCACGCCACATGCCATCAACCACATGTTTTCGTATGTACAACCATAGTTTATTGGCTCACATCAACGAACAGATTAAATCTTATCAATGGCAATCGGTCTTTCAGATGAGGCCATGCAAAAATACTTACCTCATCCAATAACATATATGAACTTCTTGGATAAGATACACCTCTCACGCATGCAAGAATCGCCGAAACTTTTAAATTAAGTTCCACGGATAAAAAAAATCACACTCTTTTCTGCACACAATTGTGATATTAGTAAAAATGTAGTAAATATCTGAATATCGAGACGATAACGGAATAAAGCATGAAACTAATGTTGCGTGAGAGTCACCTGAATTGAGTGCATTCTTTACCGTTTGTAGCCGGACTTTGATTACGCGCGGACTATAGTTACTTCTAAACCTAGTATGTGCATGCCCACAACTGTTAAAAATTCCGTAAATTAAAAAAAAAAAAAAAAAAAAATTTACGGAAAATCTGTTTTAGAAACAATAAAAAAAATAATATAATTTGGTTATCAAAATGTTTAATTTACGGAAATCTTTCAAAATTTCTGGCCCCAGTTTAATATTTCCGGACTTTTTTTTTCTGTTAAAATCCCATTTGTTTTCCATAATATTAGACAATTTCTGTAAAATACTGTCAAAGTTCCGTTAATTGACAGAAAATCTGTAATTTACCCTAAAAAAATTCTGGAATACGGCTGCGCAGAAATTTCCGGAAAATTTTCTACAGTGCACTGCCCTCTACACATGAATACGGGCTGCCAGGCAGTTGAATGGTCGCCGATTGAAACAACAGGAAGTTGTTTTTTAATTCCTATACAATATGGCGGGAAACCAAGCAGACACTTGTCAACACAATTAGAACATCTGTGTGGGAATATGTGCACACCGGTGTACGCATGTTCCGCAATATGTATAGATAGGATAAACAAAAACAAACTTTCCTGTTGTTTCAATCGGCGACAATTCAATGGTGCGGCAGCCCGCTATCCATGGTTAGAGGTAGTGGGCATGTGGATTGCACTTACCGCTATCATACTTTCAAAGAAGAAATGAAGTACCAAGTCGGCGGAAGTCACAATCTTCCCCCTTTTCCATAGAAAACGTACATTGCATTGGTGTCTCTTTATTTGTGTTACACATCATTTTGAAGTCATTTAATGACAGTCTTGAGTTCTTTTGATATTTTATGAATTGTAACCAAGCTAGTGTATTAAACAACTTAAAGAATTACTAGATTTTCATAAAATATTGATGAGTTTCACTGTCCTGAAATGAAAATGACAGTAAACTACATAGTCAGGAGGAATTGTGGGCACAGGGTGAAAGGAGTAAAGACTTTTTCTATTGATCTATTTTTTGTCAATGATGACCTAAGCTAATAATTTTGGAGGGTGTGCAAAATTTCTTGTTGCAGGTGACATTTTCTGAAATCCAATATGGCCGCGATCACTCTCAAAATTCATTCAAATGGCCCATAATTATGCAATAGATCAGGTTTTAAAGCACGA
Source organism: Ophioderma brevispina (assembly GCA_023653785.1). Classification (NCBI taxonomy): domain Eukaryota; kingdom Metazoa; phylum Echinodermata; class Ophiuroidea; order Amphilepidida; family Ophiodermatidae; genus Ophioderma; species Ophioderma brevispina. The sequence goes on from JAMKCH010014603.1 coordinate 19,987, forward strand.
GGCATCTTTTGGACCGGTTACTTGACCGTGATTTGATCACAACATTACCATCAAATCCACTAGGGGGGGCCCACCTAAAAACCCATATGCCATGAAATCATTCAAGTGACCATAACTCACAAGTTATTTGTGATAGAGGCATAATTCTGCGCTTCTATACCCAGTAGGAACTCATATCTGACATTTCAAGTGTGTTAACCAGCTTACCAATCAAGAGGAAGCCAATATGGCCTGCATTTTAAGATTTAAACCTACGAATTGTCATATAGTCATAATATACTGGCCGTCATTTGGAATTTTAAGTAGTTGTCAAAACAAATATACCAGATACGAGGTTTATTAATGCTCACAGACATGCATTCATACTTTAATTTAAACTTTATAATAAGTTGGGTGTTTTAACTAAAATACAAAAGAGCTATCAATTTATTAGTTTTTTAAAGCCGTTTAAAAGGTAGCCACATTGGCCCGACATCTTAACATTTTTCGCGGTTAAAGACGAAACAGAAAATTCCACAGCTAAGAATGTAAATGGTCAAATACTTATCCCATACCTTAAATTTAACCCTTGAACTAATAATTAGTTGATTGTAAAACTACATTATATACACATTAAGGTAGGTTTTCCATTTAAAGGCGGCTATATTGGCTGCATCTTGAATTTTGAAAATGTCCTTACAGAGAATGCCAAATAAGGGGTTTCTAGTGATCAAATACATGTATCTCATTAGTGTAAGCATAAAGCATGCATATAGACACTGGGAATTAAGCCTCTAAACTGCAAAAACATGCAGAACATTTGGCGTGTCCGGATGTGTTGGAAATGCATTTCTAGAGGTGTTTAAAGTAACACTTGGAGAGTGTGATCAATTGTAACAGATTTTGAAACACCTGCAGAACATAATTTAGGTGTTCGCATGTGGATTCAAGTAGCGTCCGCGTAAATAGTATTAATGGACGGTGTTAAGGAATCATTTTAATGATTCCGAGAGAATATTGACTTTTGAGCAGCCAATTGGATTGTGGTGGGCATGTCTGATAACATTACTTACCCACCCTTTCTCGTGCCTCAAAAAACACCGGAGTAACGAGACAATATTTGTCTCTATCGCAATACTTAAGGGTTTATTAGTGATTTGGACATGGTAGCGCCATATGGATTTTCAAAAATGGCACTGTAGCAAATTTGCACACCCCTCAAAAATTTTGGCGTAGGTCCTAATGAACTAAATCTATCAATAGAAAAAAAAAAGTCTGTATCTCAATTCCATAATTCAGGCTGTGTTGTCTAAACTTCTACCTGACTAACAGGTGATTGGAATTGACGCGGGGCCGCGGAAGTAAGGTCGCTGTATTACCAAGTGGGCCTTGGCATCAGTTCCGGTGTTGAAGTAATCATAGTTCGGCAGGTTATTCATGCGGGCTTCATAGACGACAACGGATTTAAAGAATGAAACTAATGTTGCGTGAAGAGTAAACTGATTCGATTGCCCTATTGGTCACTATTGTTCCGGGACTGTGACCGGAGGACTATATCTTCTGCCACAACGGTGGTCTGGTAGGCTATGGGGCATATCCTTCTATGCTTTTGTTTTGTTGTCCCCACGAGGGGCGGGAGCCAAATGTGTAAAATTCATAATAAATTATTAAATATATAACATGCTGTTCCCGCAAATAAAATGGCAACATTTTCTTGAAAATGAATAAAATCGAACTGTAGTGATGGAGTTAAAGATAGTCAATCACCGGCACGATAGCCGCTTTGTGGCAGCGTGGCAGAAGTCCTTCGGCTCAACAGTTCGGAAACATGGTGAACAATAGGGCAATCGATTCAGTTGAATCTTTCAACCGAAACGTTGGGTTCACGCTTTATTCCGTTGTCGTCTATGGAGCCCGGACTTATGATACCTCCGATCTTGATTACTTTCACACCGTTGAAGAAAAACACTTCAGATTTCATTTAGTCATCTGCTGGAGTGCAGGATGTCCTCGCCAGCTGAAAAAAAAAAAATTATCACCTCTCCAATTTAAACGAAGTCTTTTCTAATGAGGTTCACGCAACAAAATACTTATCCTCATTCACCAATACATAAATCTTGGCTTTTCGATTATGCCCGTGTCGATAGCGTTGACCATATTTTTCATCATTTCTTCGAAAGGGAATCGAAGCTAGACAGATTCACACATCTGTCACCAGAGAAAGTTTTTGACACGGTCGATATAGTTTTTTAAGGGGCCAGAAAACATGTGGCTAGATTCATCTGTTTCATGAGCGAATTAAGATAATCTTGCTTTTCGTATTGCATCATTTTAAAAGACTTTGTGTTTCTGTTATCCAACACACGGGCGCTCAAAAGTCAGCAACATTCCCAGCTCCTTGTTACATTGAACCACTGAGCAAATGATTAGTCAGAATGTTTTTTAATGCTATAATGTTTTTGTTCTGAAATGTCTTCACGTTGACTTGAATGCTTTCATTAAGCGTAGAATTGGTTTCTCTGTCTGCTTATCGACTGCATATTTCATTAGACCATGGAAGAGAAATTTAGACGTATGGAGCACAAGTGTTCACTTTCCTTCTGTAATCCCTAGACCGGAAGACTTATCTCCAATAACACACCGTTACTGTGAAGAAAAAAAAACTCTTCGTTAACTGGAGATACAAAAAGCTGAACCACCCCCCAATTACGAGTCTTATTTGGAGTTAACAAAAGCTGAACCCCCAATAACGGTCCTTATCTTGAAGTTAACACTTCTTATCTAGAGTTAGCAAAGCCGAAACCCTTATCTGGGTAACAAGTTGAAGCCCCACATAACGTCTCCTTTTCTGGGTTACACCAAAAAGCTGAACTCCAAATAACAGTCCTTATCCCTAGAATAACAAAGCTGACACCCCAAATAACGGTCATTATCTGGGGTTACAAAGCTTTTCTCTAGATCAGAACCTTATCTAGGGATAAGGCCCCTTATCTCCAATAACGCTCTCAGTTACTCAAGATAACAAAGCTGAACCCCAATATAACAGCCTATCTTGGGCTAACAAAGCCTGAACCCCCAATACGATACATATTTAAAACAACATATTAACGGACCCTGATGCCAAAACTTCCATAAAACCCCTCCGTTTTCCGGGAGATAGTTGAAGAGTTTAGTTTATTACACACATCTCTTATGACGGACTGACTGAGAACGTTAATAGCTGTTAATCTCTAGCGCATACCAATTTTGAATAATATCTTCGTACCGTCTGTGACACAGACTACACACTTTCCGGACCGCCCGTAGTCAGAGGCAGGGAAGTTTTGTATAACAATGAACCTGTGGAGATCTGTCCCAGCAGTTGTAATGCATTGTTCACCCGCCATATTAACCAATGAGAAAGCACTCCTGTTGTTGACACCTACGGCGAACCATATCCACTGTGGCGCCAGCCCGCTATCCTGTGTAGAGGGTCCGTGCGTTAAACCAATAACACTGTAAACTCAAAATGTCTGTTTGTCCCCATCGGGGGCTAGGGGAAACCAACTGTACTTCACATACTTATATACAATCACATAACTGTCTGTTTCGCATATACAACTCGCACATATTTTTCCTTTGACATGAACAAAATGTCACGTCATTTTTCCTTTCCCTCATATACAGTTACCAATGGATAATCAAGACTTCAGCAAACAAATGGAGTAAAGATATTCAAAACATTCGGCCCGGTAATGCGAGCCATTGTTATATTCTTTTTCAATAGCAGAAGACCAATGGAATGCAAAACTTCCGCAAACCATGAGCTCAAATAATATTTATAATGGGGCCCGGTATGTCTTCTTCTTCTTCTTAAGTGTCCACAAGTCAATTCGTAATGGTTTGTGATAGTGTCGGGATTTATTCACTGTGTAAGCTGATCCGGGGCCGCGTGTATCTATTATAATACGCCTCCTAATTCCCACTTTTTTTTTTTTAGACTGAGGGCGGATTGGGAACATCAGGGTTTACACCCTACTCCTTATTCGACACTGACTGCGATTTACATGTACAGTTGTGACTCTGCTGTACACGGGACCGACGGCTAACGTCCCCTCCGAAGGATATTCTTGTGATTCATTTGCCCAATGCAATTTACCTGGAGGAGAGCGTATTCTGTCTTTAATCAATAGCTCGTATACAGAGTAAATCCAGAATTGAGCACACGAGTACCTCCCCAGCAAGTGACCCCGACCTGTATTCGAACCCGTGTTTTTGTTTGGTATATTTGCGCCACAGGCAAGCACCCCAACCCACTAGACCCACGCTCCTCCCCGACCCCCGTATGGTCGATCCATTATTACATAAGCCTGTGTTAGTCCCCTCCACTATTTCGGGTTTAGTAATCAAAATAACCTATGGCGGTCCCGATAAAGTATTTCACACTGTGTGTCTATTCACGAGACTGCGAATCATATTAACTTGAAACTGGTATGAGAGACAACGGTATCAGTCCTTTCATAGAGAATGTGTTTGAATGAAACTTAATTCTCAATACTCCGGAAACGAATTGTTCTATGGATGTTTTTTCATCAGAGGGTCCGTTACTACTATTTTTGTTTTGAATATGTATCGTAATTGGGGCGGGCTGAACCTATAAAACCTAGCGAGAATATTACGTTTTTTCGTTACTGCGTTCTCGCAGACACTGAAAGTGAACACGCAATCGCTATGGTCGCATTCCATTTTTTTCCCACAAATGCCTTTCGATATTTTTTTCCAGTCTTTTTGGAGAATTTTTAAAACACCTAGGTTCTTCAATTAACGGCCAACTTTTTTTTTTCATTTTAGAAACAACAGGACTATAACTATTTACCGGGCCCGCGTACAAATACCCTCTCTTATCACAATCACTACCAGTTTACTTTATAGTATAGGTCGTTGACACTAAGTTTTCGTCTGTCAACCCGGTACATTGAATCTACGAAGTCAAGAGCATAAGTTACGGATTTTGAGTTCTGCACAAGTTTGTTAGGTTCAAGCTTTTGTGCCCCGCACATTCTCTCATGATGTTTGTTTTAGGTCGATTCAAACCCATCGTGTCCACCTCTAGTACTTTTGTGCGTGGAAATTTAAATCGAGATTAAAATTCCACTCTACGTCTATGAAGACAGAAGTGTAGCACTTTTCTTTATCCCTAGATAAGGAAGACTTATCTCCAAATAACACACCGCTAAACTGGAAAGATAAACGCTTCGTTAACTGGAGATAACAAAGCAGAACACCAAATAACGGTCCTATATAGAGTTAACAAAGCCATATTAGAGATAACATAGATGAACCCCAAATAACGGTCCTTATCTGATGTTAACACTCCTTATCTGGAGTAGCCAAGATGAACCACAAAATAACGTGCACTTATCTGGATGATAACAAAGCTGAACCCCAATAACGGTCCTTAGTTATGGAAGTTTTGGATCAGAGGGTCCGTTACTATGTTTTGTTTTAAATAGTATAGTAATTGGGTCTGAACCTATAGAACCTAGCGAGAAAATTGAACGTTTTTGTCGGGTACTTTGATACTCGACGACACGGAAAAGTTAACACGCAAATCTCATGCGGGCGAATCCAGTTTTCCCACAATGCCTTTCGACATTTCTCCAGTCTTGAGAATTTTCAAACACTGGTGTTCAATTTATTTTTTAATTTTAGAAACAGGAATTACGTACTTACCGGACAGCAGTAACCCTCCCCTGACAAGGACGTATGCCAATTGTTTCCCGCCATATTCCAAGGTAGGAAAAGCAACTTCTGTTGTGACGAGGCGTCGTCGAGTGCCAAATTGTGTGAACACCTATTTCAAAAGGAATAAATCGCAATCTCATCATAAGTGCGCGATTTCACCACTCCATAGAAATAAAACGTTTTACAAATTTGGCACTCGCCAGTGGCGCGGACACTCGGCGACTCAATACGGCGGTCCGGTAAGTACGTCTATCCTGTTTAACAAATTGGAAAAAAAAAGTTGACGTAAATTGAAAACCAGCGTTTGAAAATTCTCAAGACTGTGGAATACTTACCGAAAGACATGTGGGAAAAGGGGATGCGGCCCGTAGCGATTGCGGTTCACTTTTCCGTGTTGCGAGAACCGAAGTACACCCAACAAAAACGTTCAATTTTCTAGGGTTCTATAGGTTCAGACCCAATTACGATTACCATATTCAAAACAAAACATAAGTAACGGACCCTCTGAGCAAAATCTCCCAGAAACCCTTTCGTTTTCCAGAGAGAGATATTTGGATTTAGTTTCATATGCAGGCATTCGCTAGGACGGACGTTAATGCCACACCGGTATACCGCGGCCTCCTTACGAGGTTTTAGCGGTTTTTGTAAATCATTGTGTTAATTCGTTATGTAATATGAACTTCTACTAATGTTTCGCCACCAATTTGGCAAGATGGTTGGAATTTAATTAAATTTTTAACATTATAATTTTCTTTATTTTGGCACTCCTGTACAGGGACTCTATCACACCCTGGAAAATGAGTAAGCACGACGAAAATGGACGAAATCCTGTACAAACTTGTGGATGATTCCATTTTGTCAAGCTATCTGACGGTTATTATAATAGTTTCTTTACTTTCTTTTTTTTCAAGATTTGAGAACATAACTTTACCGACTACTGACTTTTACTTTTACATTTTACTGCTTTACTGCGTTATTTGACAAAGATTTCCTTGTATGGATTTTACCCGTTTTCAAAGACCCAACCAAGACACCATTCAACATCACTATTACGGAAAAAAGTAAATTTAACTACCAAACAGGAAACTAATCATACCTTTGTACGAAATATCAAATGCTTAAAAACCTCATAGAAAAAGGCGCCCTCAGGTTTGTAGGCGACAGTTGTAGGTAGTTTTATATAAATCTATGTGCTATTCTCTTAACACTTAAGTGCCCAAGCCTAAAAAAAAAATTCCGTAAGTGCCCAAGGAGGGGGTTCCTAGGGACCCAAACTGAGAAAAACCCTTTCCCATGGGCGTTGATGCCGGGTTTGAGTATGAAACGAGCACAAGTAAATGGGGGTAATGTGAGAACCAATACCAATAATGAAAATAAAATCCGAACTTTGACCTCTGGACATATAGCCAATCGAAATTGTGCACCCTTTGAAAATAAAGTGGTTCGCCGCATTTTTCATCCTCAGCAACTTCCGATATATAATGGAAAGCCAAAATAAGTGATATATATACTACAAGAACAACCAATTCAAATAATTAAGCCAAATTATATAGCCAAGTTATACCATCTTGTATTTTCTCAAAGAATGATGCAGATGCTGTGATTGCAGTGCACATCGCCCAGGCTCAGCTGTGCTTCAGGGAAATGTGACCAAATCGATCGAGTGGTGCTTTAACTTTTTTTTCGACAGCCGGCATGGGCGCTCTCATTGCATTTGAATACGTCCGGTTTTCTTACCCTCGTAATAAGAAATTACGTCACACGGGGCAAATATTCGAAAAACAAGATAAAGTGAGTTAGCCTTTTGCTTGCTTTGCAAAGTTTCGCCCCACAATGCATTCTGGCAATGTCAAATGGTCTACAATTTACCAGGAAATAATCCAGTAACATCCAAAAGTGGGTCGTTTCAAGTTTTGGGAGAACATTACCTTCTTGAATCTGACAGCCAAGTCAATCAAAGCCAGCCCATGGTGTACTTCTCGCAACCAATTCAACACCACAACACACAAGAATTCCTCTGTGTAAGCGTACACACGCTCAAATTTGCTAATTTATTAATGGGTACGACTACGTGAAACCATGTAGAAATGATTAACTGAGTCTGATGGATGAGATGATATAAACGATTTCTGATGTGTTAACCATTAAAAAGCTCGTTTTCACTACTTCATTCATGTTACAAGCGATCCCCAACCAGCTACAACTGTAAAATTAAATTACCCTTGCCATTTACAGTAAAATACTGTAAAAACTTGGAGTGTTGTGTATTGGACAATACAGCAAAAGAAACGGAGAAGGGAGAGGGTCGAAGGGGAAAGAGAACACTCTCCTACTCCCCCTCCTGCCTCCCCCCACTTCCTCCTGCTCCGCTTTCCACCTCCTCTTACTTACATCCTTCTTAATTCGTAATTAGTCCTTCATCTCCCCCTTTCTTTCCATCGACTTCAGCGTCTTCCGTTTCCCAATTCTCTTTGCACCCACTAATTTTCCCCTCCCTCCCTCCGTTCCTTCTCACTCCCTCCCTCTGCACTTTCCCCTGAACGCCCCCCTCATCTTCTCACCGTTCCTCAAATCCCTTTCAATTTTCCCTCCCTCCCCCAATCTTCTTGTCAACTTCCCTTCCCCCATCCACTTTACTCCCCCCACCCCTCTTTTCTTTGTCCTGTTGACTCCTCCCTTCACTCTCGGCCTTTTCTCTTTTCCCTCTTTTCCCACTTGTGGCCCTCTGTTTTTCCGTCTTTATCCATTTTCTACCCCCTGCCCCGACCCCCGCCACCACTCTCCGCCTTGCTTTATTTCTTCGCCCTTGCGTTTTCTCCGTCTCTCCTCCACCAGTTCTTCCCTAGTATCCTTTTTGTCGTCCGCCTTACTCTGACCCCCCTCTTCCTATCATTTCCCTGCCCTTCTTTCCCTATAATGTGAAAAAAAAAATAAAGGTGGCGCTTTTATTTGCGTTTTAATGAGTAATGCAACGTTGAATACATCATATGAATTTTCAATTATCCGATTAAGTACTAAAATGTACAGGCCGAAAAATACTGATGAATTTACAGAAATCCTGGAAAGCCCTTTCTGCTCATAAAAAAAAACACCCCGAAAATACAGCTTTTACAGTTTCATTGCAAACTTCACATTAATTTTATTAAAAGATCGCCACAATAAAACATGAAATGATGATCACACGTACAAGAAAATCGCTTCCTCTAATGGGAATGTGATGTGGTCAATGACCCATCTCCGTGGATAGGCATCCGCGTTAAAGCCATTATCACTCATTTTTTTTCAAACTCAAAACGACCCATTTTGTTTCTAAATTGCTAGTAGTATTGGTCATATTAGAGCGGGGGCGCAGGACTTGGGTCAAACATCATCGTCATGTCCCACTACATCTCAGCTTGGACACCTTTGGTAGTTAGTATGGACCATCTACATCAATGCAAGATATATAGTTAGTGGTATCAAATTGTGGTGTCACTTTTTCAATAGGGAGTCAATTTAAGTTTACACAGGAGGTCAAAATTTTATAAATTACCTCCAATCGTGTTGAAATGTATGATATTGTCCGTCTTGTATAAGGATTACAAAAGGTATAGGTTGTACCATCTATGACCATTGGTTTTAGAGTTATTGGTGTTATTAAAAATGGCGAATTGCCAAAAAGCGTCAATTTCCATTGTACCGGAGGTGTCAAAATCAGAAGTTGCCTCCAATTTTGCAAGACATTAACAAATTGCTTCATTAGCTTAATGTGTCAAAATAAGAAATAGTTTGTAGCATCTGCCCAATGCATAGTTATCATGCTTATGCTGGGACAAAAAGGTCATGGGGCAACATAATCCAATGCATTGACCTTCGTTGCCCTTATCTCTGGTAAGTAACATTTAACATAATTCAAAACTATACTTTGTGGGAGTTTCATTCCTTGGCCAAATAATTGCAAGCATTGCACCATATATCAGATTGGTTTTCAAGTTGACCCATGTACAAATGTAGTTTGACCTTTTGTGCACTTTTGGCATTTTACCTATAACTCTAAAACAATGAGTACATAGAGGATTTCAAATCTATACATTTTGGGAAATCCTTGTGCTCGACGGACAATATGGACATACAGCTACCAAACATGATGGGACGTAATTTAACCAAGTTTGACCCCTGTTGCCAACTTAAATTGGCCCCTATTGAAAAAGTGACACCACATTTGACACCACTAACTAACTTGCATTGATTGCTGTAGAGGCGTCCAATACTAACTACTAAAAAACCGGTGTCAAAACCTTAGAGTAGTCGGGCGCATGACACGACCTCCCTAAAAAAGACCCTATGAATATTCTGCTGCACTGCTCTATTCAACACATTATAATACTGTTCTTTGTGAAAAACAGACACTTAAGCCTTTTAGCGGGCTGGAAGATGCCATTTAGGAATGTTTATTGACTTAAAAGTCAGATCCCAACTTTTATAGACTACTCAAGTATAAAAATCTTTACAATACGGCGGTGTTACGCTTAGCCAACTTACAGGATAAGTTCTTCACTACAACTAATTTCCAATATAAACAGTGCCAAAAAATGCGACTTTGATGAAAAATAGGGGCGCGATTTGTTTACAATTTAAAAAATCGCATGTTCTAATGGATGAGTGCAGAATTATTGATCTTATGATAAGAAGGTAGATACGATTGTCAGAACATCAGCGCCTGGTCGGCTGCTCCTTTAGCTAACTCTAAAGCAAATTTTGCTGGGGAAGACTGCAGTCTTCCATTAATTGCTAACTTAGTTGTTATATCTTGCTGCATTCAATGTGTATCAGGAATAATTTGGAAAGGACATTCTATCGCATCGCGTTTCTTTCATTTTCATTTTCATATTTGCTTGTGACTGGATTTTAATATGGCCAAGAACACCGTAGTATAATGTGTATTCGAGCTGTACTGAATTGGGTCCCATGGGCTTTGGGTCCACAACCAAAGAAATATGTCTATCACGATATTTCTAAAACAGCTCTCAGTGCAGTTATGTGATTGGAACGGACAAGCGCCAAAATTGGGCTTGTCCTTATCTGAAAGGAAAAATATGTCAAGATTTTGTCAAGCTCAGTTTGATTACATTCATACAATATATGTACATAAATCACGAATTCCCGAAAAAAATAATACATTTGATGTTTAAAATTAAACAAAATAGAGGCATTTTAATTTTTGCTTTTTTAACATACGAAGAAAGCGGGCTGATTTTTCGCCACGGCGTCAGTGATCAGTCAAAGTGATGAACCAAAACATGTGTTGACCGAATTGTTATTGCTGACACTGTAATATTGATTGGATTAATGAAAGTAATAATAAAATTAGAAAAAAATAAGTTACAGAATGGACATATTTTGACTTTCATTTCGTTGGTTAATTTTATTTGAGTGGCAACAATTCGATATGATGGTCACAATAACGTAAATTATGGATGGGCATCACTTTGACGTCACCATTTGCCTGCGATGTGCATTTGTCGACCCGGAATCGGTTCGAGTATAAGCTATGGGCGCCCGGAAATTAAAAGGAAGGCAAAATAATCAACAAATGCTGGACAATTTTCAACTCTATTTGTTTATATGTAATCTACGTACTTACGCTTTCCATCCATACCAAATGTTCCAAATATTCAAATGAAGTACCGATTCCTTTAAGATCTAGGCCAGTCATATTAAACACTCCTCCAGAGTAGGATTTGTCTCTTTTATAGAATTACAATTTTTAATACCTTCCTGCTGGGCTATTCAGGTTTTAAATTCTTTTTTCATTATTGTTGTGCTGTATATATTTTTGGTAATCTGTTTATGAAATGCGGTCCTGCCCATTCCGTATCCTAGAATATTTGTACAGTCTTTTTATTACTAATAAGATGAATGAATAAAAAAAAGTGGCCTAAGCGTTTTGCCAGCAGTCCTCAATGCCCTGGTATTCTCAAAAGGAGACTAACTTTAGATGGAGGCTAAACCAGCGGTTATTCCTAATGAGTGACGCACCTTTTTTCTCCAACATACTCTAAAATGTGATGTAACGGCGCTTGGGGGCGTGAGGTCCGCATGGATGGGCCATTTCGGCCCATCCATGAGGAGTTTCTCACCCGTTACATTTAACTTTCACACTATTTAAAAGGAAAAATGTTATCATGTAAGACTAACCCTGGTTAAACCCAGGAACCTAAAGTTCGACGCCCTTTCAGAATACCAGCATTGAGAGAGTCTTATTTGACCATTGAATATTATATTGATATTAGACGCCCCAAAATAGCTTCAGCTTCCCTACATATAGCTTTTAAAATTAGATTTAGCTCATAGCTGACGAGGAGGACCTATTGGACAGTATCTGTGCATCAAGTGCCCCCCACTAGCACCCCATTCCGTGATCTCTTACTTATAATGATTTTGCCCTTCCGTCCGCACTTCAAAGCCCTCTCTTCTATGGGTCGATCTTCCCGTCGCCTTATCTCGAAGACGATACCCCCTTTCCCTGCCCTTCCCTACGTCTCCGTTCCTCCTCCTTTCCTCTCCTGCTCCCCATCTATTTCTTTGGCAGCGATTTTACCACTCTATTTTTGCTTTTAAATCATTTTTTTTTTAATTAGGCGATACTCAATACTTTTTCTTAAAGGCCATACCAGTGATTTGTAAAATAAGAAAACCAAAACAAGAACAAAAATCAGATTTGCTGCCCATAGTCAATAACAGGTGATAGGGTCCTAAAACCATATCAAGTGCCAAGACTGAAAGACCAATCCTTGAATAGGATATAACTGAAAAGGTTTGGTTGTTTCATTCATTGGCTACTTCTTTCAAGACACACTATGTACTACAAACCTTCGTGATTTCTATTTTTCACGTGGCTGATCAAAATGGCTGCAATCATACGAAAGATATTATAAACGTTTTACTTATAATATTTTGAAGCAAAGATTATATTTAAGGATATCTAGTGATAAATGAAAAAACAAAGTCCTGGAATCACGAAATTCACCTTCTTTAATATGGTTGGCAAACAAAGCTTTCCCGAAAGTCGTAGCTTCAAGATGGTGTTTTCAAATGGCCTTTACCTCATTTTTCCTGTACCTCTCCACCTCTAATGTTGATTTCTCCTTATTCTCAATATTGCACTGTGCTTCATTTACAAAACTCTTCGACCACATATCCAGTGCTACGCAGGCCTTCGACTCTACATATTATTTTAGCTTCTGCTACTTTTATCTGCGAACTCTACCATGTTTAACACGCCATTTTTGAAACATACTGTTTCTCGCTTGTACTAAGAACGTAAAGGACAAACAGACTACTTACTACAGTGCTACAACACTATTAAACCCTCGTCTTACCAAGCCTTTTTTGTAACACGGTTTCCTAAGGGGAAGGGGTGGTTATCACCCTCTCGAGAATTCGTTATAAAGCAACTGATGCTTATGATTTTGATACCAGTGGATAGCTATGGTCCTCCTCTTTTCATTGATACCAAAATAAGTACCAACATACCTAGTATGGCGTCACAATAACGTCATAAAGTCCGCGAGCTGGCCAAATTGGCATTTTCCATAGAAATTAGGCGAAAATCCAAACTAGTTTACACAAACAGAGAGTTTTAGAGCCATACTGTGCATAATATTTTCAAAAATGTACCATAAAATATCCTTGTATAGCAACCACCCCCTACCCTGACGGTATACCCTAACCCCGGTGAAGGTGTTTATACCGTCAAATTGTTTTGTTTTTTTGGCATTTTAGTGCACCGGAGCAAAGTTCACTAGGTGGTGGTAAGACATGGGTTAAAGCAATATTATCACATTTTTTTGAAGAGCGCCCCCATTTCTCAAAAAAATTGAGATTTTTACACGGTTGCATTGGTAACTGGCTAGTAAACCATACCTGTGGATGGTTAAGCTCGAAAATGTCTGTCTCACAAACGAAGGAATTTTTGTAATTAGAATAACTATTATCGGGATAACCGATAATAATTCAACGGCTGCTGGAAACGGCAATGTGAAATAGCCGGAAAATAGCGCCATGTAGTGTCTACGCTCATCCATTAGTTGTTTTTATTGGTTCAGGCAAATCAAGTTAGAGGTTATTTTCTGGAGGTGGCACTATTTCATCATGGACGGACACAAACGTAGCATTTCCAGCTCTGCCGTTAAGTCCAATCTGGGATCCAAATTCTAATTACAAAATCGCTTAATTTATTATAAATACGCATCTTTTAGCATTCTAGGTATAGTTTCCTAGACAATCACCAACGTAACTGTGCCAAAATATCAAATTTGGAAAATTGGGGGCGCTCTTCAAAAAATGTGCCATTATTGCTTTAACACGCTGTACCATGCTCAAATCGACATTTACAAAATACATTGGATTCGTTTTTCGTCTGGCACTCATCGGGTTAGATCCAGCAGGAAAAACTGGTCTATAAATCTTTGAAAAAAACATTGTATATAAAAATCATCAGTACTGTGTAGCACTAGTAGTAAGATAAAATCAAAGCGTCGAATATGAAGGCAGTAGTGCCAGAAAGTTGTTGATTTGTACAACGTTTCGGGTAAAACCTTTTATCAAGTTCAGAGAAAGTTGCAAAATTACAATGTACATGACATAGTAAACACAGATATTCATTATATGGTTTGAACATGGTATAATAACATACAACGTTGCGAAAACGTAAAATTCACAAAAGTTTATTACATTCAATAAAAGCACAGAGACATTGTGATATCAGACTAAAACTTTTATTATTTTTAAACTTTTAAACAGATCATCATAGAGCAGTTTATCAATAAGAATTTTATCAATCTTTCGCATATATTGTAGACATGCAACTTCCAAACTGGAAGTGGATATTACAAAATAGGCCGCGTTACCTACGAATGACAGGGATTACTTTGCCCATATTATGACTAAGCCTTAGGTACGTGTTAATACTTTGTATATTTCCTAGGTTAGGCAGTACATAATAATACTGTTATCTGATTCAGAGTAAAGATGATATCTGGCCATTAGGGGATCAACCGACAAAACAAGGGCTGAATAGCTCAGTTGGTAGAGCACTGGCCTCGCAATCCAGAGGTCGCCGGTTCGAATCACGCTTATTATATATATATATATATAATATATATTTAATATTATAAGGTTACTTTCACTACAGGCTGTTTCACGCCCTTGGGCGATCGTCAGGTGAATGTCCCTAACAAAACGCGGTTTCTCTGATATCTATATATATATATATTTATTGGTGTTGCTCAAACTCCCTGATAGTTAAAACATTTAATGATTCAATTCCGTGATGGAAATGAATGTTAAGTTATAAATTTCCCACAATCTTCGCTTTTCTGAAAATATATAAGAGCGTTTAGTAATATGTAATAGAGTGTTTTAAATCAAAGCAAACCATTCATTTAATGATTTAAGAGGCTTGGGATGCTCTCAAACGATAACCCGTCCCATATTTGCTACGATTTCTTTTTCAGAGCATGTTAAATCTCTTTTGTGCGATCCCAAAACACCTTTTTAAATAAAATTAGACCAACTTAGGTATGTAGTTAACCTTCCGCAACCATTTTTTTAAATAATAAAATCAGATATTTTACAACGTAAATAGGAACATTTTCTTCCACCAACTACTGAGGTCACAGCGATGTTATTATTTTCTCTTGATTTAACTGACTGTGAGGGTGCCATCTACGCGCGAGGCATACACATGAACTTGGAATGTGGAATTATTTTGCTCATAGATAGATTAAACAAAAGAATTTCACGTTCACGTATAAGTACACGCACTGCGTATGGCATTTTAAACCGCTCTACTCATTGAATACAGACATGAGGGAAATAGAACATTTATATAACGCATGAAAATATTCCTGACATTTTATTGGTGGAAACTGTATAACGTGACATAAAATAGTTTTATCTTTTCACCCAAATAACGGGTGCAACCGGTCAATAGTCGATTTTGATGGGAGCTTTTGGACCGGCCGGTCAATAGTCGATTTTGATGGGAACTTTTTGGGACGGAGGTGTTGCCGGATGATATTGTCCTCCGGGCTCACAGTCCGGGAACAATGGTGAACAATAGGGCAATCGATTCAGTTGACTCTGCACGCAACATTAGTTTCACGCTTTATTCCGTTGTCGTCTATGAAGCCCGGACTATGAATCCTGCCGGACCATATCTCCTTTCACACCGGCAGTATTTAACATCGCCCGCCCGTGGAAAACACAACTTTTTGGTGAGGTTCAATTTGTTTTGGATTGATTTATAAACTTGGGGAACTAGTGATTTGGACTAATGGGGAGCTCAATTTCTGCTAAATTCATGACGGGAATTAGGTGAGTAGTCCTATAACACTATTTTATTTTTAATATTTTTATGTAACTTGATGCAGTTTCCACCAATAAAATGACAACAATATTTTCATGCGTTTAATAAAACAAATATTTACTGCTCTTTATTCGGGCATGGGAAAAATTTTGCCCTCGGTGACTGAGACCGTGGTCCTACTATTGCCTCGATCTTCGGTCTCGGCAATAGTAGGCCCACACGGTCCTGCATCCCTGGGCAAATTTTGTACACTGCCCTATGAGCAGTAAATATTTGGTATTATTACAAACACACCTCATTAATAAACCGATGAAACAAATAATGCTTTTCTTGTTTGATTAAACTATTACGCATGCTATTTCCCTATGGAAAAAAAAGGAATAACATTGAACTATTTCCCGACAACCTCGTCCCCAGAGCTAGAGGGACGTTAATAAAACAAACATACTGAACATGTTTTATATTGGGAAATATGGCAAACTATTTCCATTGTACTGCTAGGGCCATCATCACCATCACCGGGTGAGGGGTGATAGGCCCGTAACCAGTACCTCGGGAAATGTGTGCCTATTTCCCGCTAACCATGTAAGTATTGTATACCACCCTCGCCCTACATTCTGTCTTCGCTTCTGCTTTCCGGCTCTCGAGCGGGTGTTATTTGTTAGCACGGGAATATGCCCCGTGTTACAATTTTCATATTGTCCTGAAATGTGGCAACGACTCGCATGGCATTTAATGAGGTTGTCCACCAGCCCCGCGGGAAGTCGGTTTCTCCACAGAAATAGTTCGCCCTTCCGGGGTTTGGAGCGCACTATAAAATTCGCGGGTTTGATATGGGGTAAGAACTACTACCCCTTCCAAACTGTAATGGGTCCATCCCATCTCTCCACTTCTTAACCACCCCAGTCCCCGATATACAAATCACGAACGTGTTCCCCATGAAATTTGCTAAGTTATCTAATCCTATGCTTAGAATGAATTCATCGCTGAGACCGTCAAATTTGTCCCATCATTACTATAGCGGTAAGAAACTATTAGCGGGTACGGGCCTTTTTTTCCGACAAATGGGCTGGATAGTAGATGAATCGAATTGGCAAATCGGTGACCGTTACGTCCTCACTGTAATGTTATCCTTTTGCCAAAAGGGTTCTTTAAGCCATAAGAATCCGAAAAGGTGATTAGTTGATATTCTTTATCGCGTCCCTCTTCAAGAATGTTAGTTTCGCTCAAATGTAATGAAACGCGCTGACTGCATTGTGTCGTGTCATTATCCTTGAGTTCCTGAACTTCACCTCCATAGTAGTGACACTTACGCCATCTTTGTTTTGGACAACTTTCTTACTCTTGTTATAAATACCATCGTCTTCAACATACGGTGCTACTGCTTTAGGAAGACTTTCCTGGCCTCCAACAATCTCGTGAAATCTGTGCAAATCAAAACAAAATAATTCGAAGGGTAAAAACAGGGAAGAGTAAAAACCGCATTCTATAATTTCATCAATTTCCATTATTGAAATGCAGCATTCTGATTGGTCAGTTTTACGGCCATTATTCATATAAAATTGGATCGATTGACCCCAAATTTATTGGCGAGCTTTGAGTTGCAAATATATTGGTCGAGATGCAGTCGAGCCCAATATTTTAACACCTATGCGAGCACATAAATTTAGCGTAAAGCACCATCCGATTTTTATGATTATCATTTTCGGATCCACCGAAATATTTTCAACATGGACTCCTCAAAACGTGATAATCTGCAATGATGGTCGCAAATGCATTTTCCTATAACTAAGCTGTTTTAGGTATAGAATATAAATAATACTAAATGCATTTTATGCGCTCTACAGAGAACAGCGCCTTACAACATTTACGAAATTGATACATGTTACAACAGCATAAGAAGAAAACTAACATATGGAAAGCAGCGAACAGAGCAATTTTAATGCGCGGTTTTAGACTCTATTTGATGGGACCATGCGAAATATGCATTTTCTACCCTACCCTGTATTCAGTATTTTGGATTTTTCTCAACATGACGTCATAGTGACGTCATAATTGGGATGTTGGTACTTATTTTGGTACTAATGGAAAGAAGAAACCCTAAGCTATCCTTTGGTACCAAATTTACAGGAATCGGATGTTCAGTAACGAAAATCACAGGGGTGGTAACCACCCTCCCCCCCCCCCTTCGGGAGTTTTGTTACAAAAATTGGTTCAGGTAGACGAGGGTTAAGCTAGGGAAACAATTTGCACCACATATTACCTGAATCAAAGCGACTTTTAACTTTTGACCCATGTACACACCAAAATTGACTTTTTCACCATTTTTACAGTTTTTACCCCATAACTCAGGAACTATAAACCATAGATAGTGTAAACTATACCTTTTTGGAATCCTTGTAACCAGACAAACACAATGGTGTGCTTTTCAACACATTCGGAACACTTTTGACCCCTGTATAACCTTGAAATCCAAGCTGGGGTCTATTAAGGGGGGTTGGCAAGTGCTTCCATCAATTTTATGAATTATCAATGCCCATAGTACTTGTGTGCAAAAATTCACAATTTTATCCGGAAGCGCACACTATTTAACTACAGTCCCCTGCTACAAAAGGGATAAACAGATAAACCTACGAATACGCCATAAGTTACGAATATGGTAATTTACACTTTTACAGATAGCACCATTCTGATTGGACATACCCAGATCTAACCGTATATTGAAGGCAGATTTTTCAAAACACAGGGCGTGTCAAAGACATGCAGTATGTATTTGAACATCCCGGTGTTTATACAGTTTGTAAGTTTTAGGAAGAGCAGGCTCACAATTACCTGGAATCTTTGGATTAAACTCGCGGAAAAGCTGAGTATACGACTGAAAGTTAAAATCACGATTCCTAATGTTACTGACTGGACGATATACATTGCGGGCCTACAATGGCGCCCTGAGGAACACAGTAGTTGAAAATATGCTGCTTGGTCATTTTCATTGTTAACCACCACTCGAGTACTACTGTCAGTGAGATATGATCTAAACCATGAAAGAGTAGCGCATGTGATACCAAAACTGGTTTCAAGCCTTTATCAAAATATCATGGTCAATGGTATCAAAGGCAGCACTCAAGTCAAGCAATACAAGCAGGGCAGCCTTATTAGCCTACAAGGGCCTACAAGGCTTTTACATTTTTTTCTAATAAGCAGGCTAATTGTGTTTTAAGTGTTATACAACCCATCCGTTGTTCGTAGAACACACCAAGTTTTAGACAGTTTATAGTATGCACATGTCTATTATACGGTATTTTCTATACATCTCTAAACAAATAAACTCAGTAGTTAAATTTCTTCAGAGCTGATGACCCAATGTCAAACAAAGAAATGTGCCGTGACCGTGTTTTTCTATACGAAAACAGCATCAAATTCTGATATATTATAGTGTACTCTCATGCTCATCTATAGGTGGTATCCTCCTCCCCTCCCTAAATTAACCTAACCTAGCCTGAAGAAGGGCTTTCTCAGTGGAATAGTGGGCTATGTATGCAGATTGAAATGGCTCACCAAGATCATGATCGCTAACATGCTGTATTGCCTGACGTGATGCGGCCTTCTCAATCCATTTGACAATGAATTTAATATTGGTAACTGACCTATATAGCCAGTGCATCATGATTCAGAGATATCTTAAGTCAAGGGATAATGATAGAGTGTTTCAAAATGTGAGGAAATATGCCTGTCAAAGGTGAACTGTTTACTATCCTGGTGATGATAGGTAAGAGATGTTTGAAAACGCTGCTTAATGAGCCAGGAAGGAAGTGTGTCCATAGTGCAGGCCTTGATGGACATTTGGCCAATTATTTCAGCAACTTTAGAATTAGAGAGATATATAAAAATCTGCCATATAGCATTTGCAATCCCTATCTGCCTGAAGAGATTCAGCACTGAAATGACAGTCATATTGTACCTAATCTTTTCAACAATATCAACAAGTCAGGAAATCATTGGAAAGATCAGCATCAGAATTGGCGCTGGGCAAAGCCCCTGAAGATGAATTAAAAACCGTTTTTTGTGTTATGAACATGTCCTTAGTACTACAACAAAGAAATTTGTCATTAAAAAAAGTAATGTTTAGCATCAACAATGAGTTTACTGCTTTCTGACCAATAAGGAAATTCTGACCAATATCGGAATTACGTGATTTGCGCCCTTTACGCTCAAGGCACCTTCGGTCCCGCCTCTCCTGTGGATTTTACTATATTATACCAAGGAAGGCGATTCTGCTGCTCCTTAGTGACAATATGGCAAACGTTGGTTCATAACAGAAGATGTAATGGTCTCATAATAATTAGAAAATGTATCAAGATAAACCCAATTGACAGGGACTGCACAAGGCCGAATCGTTGAGGAGAGTATTGAACTTGTTTCAAGGACAGCGCAATGGCTTTTTCATCTCTGCTGAATTGTGGAGGGGCTATGTATTACTTTAAATATTGTTCTTCTGATCATAACTTATTCCCAAAATGTATGTTGTACTAGCTACGACACACTCCTTTGCTGTTATAGCGTAATTGATAAAAAAAATCGTTAGTACATAGGTCAAACATTTTTATGGTTTTGGCCAAAATGATTGTTGGTTGAGCTAAGGGGATTAAAAGCAACAACAGTTCCGACCCTTTTTATTGATCATTTTCCAAGTTAATAAGCAAACTTGATCATTGGCTTTGGATCCATTGATCTATAATATATTTTACTCCATAGCGCAATAAATAAGCACGGAAAATGCAAACTATTTCCTATATTAATCTGTGCAGCTGCATAAACCATTTGCTTCCTTTTTTACTCAAGTCGGAGCATCTTCTAATAGTGTGGTTTGGTATGTCAATGAAACAGTTCCCGTAGGATTTTTGTGCTAAAATTGATTTTTTTTCTTGCTGTTTTTCATTCAATAGAGACCATTCTGTCAGAAAATGATGGGGTGCAAATTTTCGGACCGTTTCACCCTTCTTCGAGGGAGAATATGTTACTACAGGGAAAATTTAAAATCGAGTCAAATTGTGTTTTAATGTACATTAACATGTTCGTCTCCTTATAAGGATTAGAAAAAGTGTACATTTGCCTAGGTTCCGACCTTTAATTAAAGCGCTATACCCCATAACGGTTCAAGGTCATCCTGGGGGGGTAAATTACCCAATGCTCACAGTTTGTTGAAACTGGTGATCGTTGCTTGTATTGTCCACACAGGATCAAAATGTATTATTTACAGTGGTGGTATTGGGTTGGCTAATACCATAGAAATGTACAAGGGTCTACATGTCTATGTGGGTATGGATGTCGCAAATGGTGATTCACCCAAAACAGTTTAAAAATGCATTTTCTGTTTCAGTATGACAAAAGGCCTCATTTTGACAACCACTTTCAAAACATCAGGACCATACCCCAGGGTGACCTTGAACATTAATGGGGATATACTTGCTGACTAACGGTTGGAACCTAGGCAAATTATATCTTTTTTTAATCCTTAGAGGAGACGACGCGTTAGTGTGTATTAAAACAATTTGATACCGATTTAAATTTTTTTCCCGTGTTACTAACATTTCCCCCTTACGTCTGAAAATTTGAACCATTTGCACCCCATCATTTTCTGACAATAGCCCTATTGGAATCCAGAACAGCAACAACATCATTTTAGCATGAAAATCCTCCGGGAAGAATACACACCAAACCACCGCTATAATATTACACCCTCATCTGTGGAGCTTGTCCAAAAAGATGTCAACAATGAGCCAGTGTGGCCATTTAATACCTGATTAGCCTCCGATCGCAACCACAGTTTGGGGAGATTATTAACTCCCTAGTATTAATGATCAGTAACTTTTGATTCAACTACTTTGGGTGAGATCAGTGATGTTGTAATATGATACTTTCAGTAACGACGATACATCAGGTTGTCTTCGTCCCGAAGTACGCCTACCATAGCCAATCGCTCCAAGGGCGGAGAGCCCTACCTTGTTCAATGAGCCAGCCCTGAGAATCAAATTAAGCAAAGAAAATTCGCACATTTCATTTTCTACATAATATAGTATAATTATTTATTGCTATGGTCCGATAGATTGGAGAGAAGCGTGAAGGCGGCAAAAGATTACTGCCGACCCTGTTAGTCATAAGCCGGAAATGGAGTTGTCCGAAATTCATTCCTCAATGCAAATGGGCGATGGAAACCGTGGATCTAAGTATTTGATACCATGCAAGAATATCGGTTCGATTGGGAGTTGAGTGTGCCAGACCACAGAGATATTTTACCATCATTCCGCAAATTGCTATATAATATAAGTGACATGCAGTAGGTACCTGACGCTACAGCGATCATACTTTTTAGGCATTCAATATCCGTAGCGCAGTTGTCGGCATTCTACAAAGATGAATCAAGAACAAGAATATTGATGATTGATGATTGATTGTTTATTGATTGATTGATTTGATTATGTTAAGTGGTGAGTTTGAGTATTTTTTTAAAGGCCACACAACGTCCGTACTTACATTCTTCTTGGCTCGCGATTGCGTTACTTGAACCGTGGAAGTAGCACATACACTTTTGAAAATTTTTCTTTCATTGATATTGAATTATTGTTGATGCAAATTTCTTGCCATTAACTCAGATCCAGTTCAAATTCTGATATATTCTATAAACGTTTGAAATGTGAAAAACATAGTAATATTTATGCTGAAGTACAAGGGATCAAATTTTAAAGAAATGTATTGTTGGGTTTTGACAACCAGAAAGAATAGCCATTTTAGCCAGTAGACTTTGCAAAAGAAGATGGTTTAAAGTGTGACATGAGTGAAGTAAGGGGATGTTTCATTCAGGCTGTATATTTTTTTATTGGAGTCGATTGGGTAATAAAGAGGACGGTTGATGGAAGCAACACTGCCTCAGGTAGAATTTTTACAACAAATTACAGAAATTTCGCAGATTGACATGCACTGTTTGGCGCCAAAAACATCAAATAGAATGAAAGTTGTCGGTTTACGCAACTTTACTTTCAAAGACAGGGATCATAATACATATGAAGGAAAACATAAGTATTAAACATTCAACAGTCATAAAATAGCAACAATGTAAATATAGAATAGAGGGTCATAATCTGAATAAGGTGGCGGGGCGAGGTACAGTTATCTGGGCACATACGAAGCAATGCTGGGTAGAGGGGCTCGAGCTATTCCAAAACAGGATCTGGCAAAGCAAATGGAAATCCTTGATCAGACTCAAACAGATATGGGTTTTAAACACATATCTATTGCAAACCAAATTGAAACTTTTGAACTTGTCAAATCAGTTTGACAAATGGAAGTGGAAAACATGGAAAATAAACATGAAGAAAGAAAACAGCATCTGGCACCCATTCCTGTTGAACGTTTTTACGAAAATCATGAAAAAAAAATGAAGATTTGGAATATACTGTGTTAACAATGACAAGGAAACAGGGCAAAAGAGAATTAGTGATGACATGACGCTCAAGAGATGGAGGTGGATAGGGCATGTCTTAACACTTATAACTGCATAAGGTGAGGGATCCAAGGGGCCCATTTTTTTGTTTTTCGGCCAGCGTTTTTTTTTTAAAGCCGCAATATATTTGGTTTATATTTCTTGTAATTTTCTAACTTTCAGTTTCGCTTTCATTGGTGTAAAAAATTCAAATCCATCGCGTCGTTTTTGCGTTAATTAGCATGGGTCCCTAGGAGCCCCCCCCCCGGCCATGCACTATAACGGAACGTGCCCATTGACAAAAATGAAAAATCTTAATAGAGTTACTGTGATTCTGATTTTCATAATGCATACACCTAGTGACATAAACAAAGTAAATAATTAATCAAAAAATTCTTGAAAAGTATAGTAGGCCATGGGTGCCATAATATTTTATACACACCATATAGCGGTTTACTGTAGGAACCTATGGTAAATTATACAAGTAAACCTAAGAAATATAAAATGGCATGAGCCATTTATGTTTGTGCTAATATGGTAATAGTTCATTCTTCACCAATTAAAGCAATCAGCAAAAGTCTAGGTGAATTAGTGCCGTAGAAAATGCAGAAACGAATTAGTGTCTTTTTTGCACATTTTGACGCAAAATTTAAATAAATGTTTTGCCCCTAGTTTTCTTACTGATTTTTTTTTCAGTTTTTATTTCTTTATTATTGATGTCTTTGAATCCTTCTAACATGTGGTGGATTTCATCTAAAAATTCCTTTAGGAAAGTGGTTATATAATGCATGGGTCCCTAGGAGCCCCCCCCCCCCTCATGCACTAACGGAAGTGCAAACCCCTTATGCAGTAAAAGTGTTAAGAATGGACGAACAAAAGACCTGTAGAACAGCATTGACAATGACCTCATGGAGGCCTGAAGGAAAGAGAAATGTAGGACGGTCCAGAACCACATGGAGAAGAACTGTTGAAAATGAAAAGAAGTAACTATGCTTTGTCTTGTCTGAAGTATGAAGTGACGACGCGCGCGTATACTCAGTGCCGCCTTTCAGTTGCAGCGCGCTTGTGCTTTGCCTACGCGCGCGTTGAAAGTCGGTGCAATGTATACGCCCGCGTCGCTACTTCATACTTCGAGCTGGACAGAGTATAGGATGGAATAGTTGGAATGTGACCAGTACCATAGATAAAGACATGTACAGCTGGAAGGAACACACTGGCCACCAGGCCGAAAAGGATAGGGAGGTAGGTAAAATGCAGAATTCAAATAATGGTAGACACGGTTTTGTTACGCTAAAATTTGAACGTCGTATCCGCGCAGATATGATTGTGGTGCTCTCAACGAAAAATTGACATGTAGATATGCCAAAATAAATGTAGATTACTGAAGCAAAGCATTCAAAATACTTGTCAAAAGATTCTTTATGATATTTCTTTGTTTTTTTGTACAAATCCATAGCCATGTTTGGCTAATTAAAATCTTGATGACATCAAAAATGGTACGACTTTTTTGCAATCAATATCACGTTCTGTTCTTTCATTCTGTTTAATAATCGTTATTTGTTACACTCATATGTTATACGTACAGTATCTAACTGCTTGAGAGCATCATAAAAAAGTTCGTCAGCGTTTTTGCCAGTCTCCTTATTGGATGTCGGGTACTTGAGCAACTGTGGTTTTGCGTCACCGATGTGTTTTCGGACCTTTACGTCATTTACATAATACCAAGCGTTCGGATTTTCCTCGATGAACTCTCGATAAGTCAGATTGAGTTTATGGACCCAGGTATTTGTAAAACTGTAAGTAATCATCATCGAATTATATCAGTACTATTAAGAAAAATAAAATTATTTATAATGATTCAGTG
The DNA here is from genome assembly GCA_023653785.1 of Ophioderma brevispina. Taxonomy (NCBI): domain Eukaryota; kingdom Metazoa; phylum Echinodermata; class Ophiuroidea; order Amphilepidida; family Ophiodermatidae; genus Ophioderma; species Ophioderma brevispina. The sequence goes on from JAMKCH010014603.1 coordinate 45,382, forward strand.
TTATTTTATTGTTGCTACATTGATGGTGATGAGGTAGATTAGCTTTACATTTTACATTACATTTACGTCCCAGGAGGAAAATGACTAGCAACCTGACGATCACCGCAAAAAAAACAGATTTGTGTTCAGGAGCACTTTCCCCGTAAACACAAGGCAGGGATCTGCTCCGTGGTTTTTGAAAAGTGGAGATTTAAGGGATAGAATGATCTTTATTTTCTTATTCTAATTGATAATTTAATATTGAAACAAAAAAGACCTCTATCTTTTTTGCAACCTTCGAAAATAAAATAACAACATTTTTACTACGCTGGGAGAGCGTGGCCTAGCGGTTAGGGTGCTTGTCTGTGGCGCAAATTTACCAAAAAATCCCGGGTTCGAATCCCGGTGGGGTCACTTGCTGGGATTTATTCGGGTGCTCAATTCTGGATTTAATCTGTATACCACCTATTGATTAAATACAGAATACCGCTCTTCTCCATGGTTCACTTGGAATTGGGCAAATGAATCATGAAAGCATCCCGTCCTTCGGAGGGGACGTTACGCCATTGGTCCCGTGTACAGAGAGTCACAACTGTACATATAAATCGCAGTCACTGTCGAACAAGAGTAGGGTGTAAACCCCTGATTGTCCCCAATCCGCCCCCAGTCTCAAAAGTGGGCCAAGTTAGGAGCGTCCGTATCGTGGATACACGCGGCCCCGGATCATCTTGCTAAGTTGAATAAATCCTGACACCACCGCAAGCCATTACAAATGGCTTGTGGATACGCGAAGAAGAAGAACCAACTTGAAGGTTAAGTTTACCCATTCAAAGTCACAATAGACATACAACGCTTGTAGGAATCACGTAATCCATATGGTTCATGATCTTATACAGCGTGTACATAATCTTATAACTGTTCAAGTTATAACCCTTCCAACCCTGGTATGTTCTGTATTTGAGAAAGCTTCTCAAATGATCTGTATAGACATTTGGGAAGCCATCTTAAAGCATCAGTCAGTCATTTTTTCCAAATTCAAAATCCCCATTTTGTCTATATATTCCTAGTGTTAGGTCATATCAATACCTTATATTACTGTTCTTTATGAAAAACAGACATTTAAGTATTTTAAAGATGCCCTTTACGACTGTTTCTAGAATTTTAACAAAATCGGATCCCGACTTTAATTAGTAAGCAAAGCATAAAAATCACCATTTCTTGACAAACACGGCGTGTTACGCTTAGCCACTCACAGGGTTCTACTACAACAATTTCCAATACAACAGTGCAGAAAATGGACTTTGATGTAAAATAGGGGCGCAATTTGTTTACATTATGAAGAAATCGCTGATAGTGGCTTTAAAGACCACTGATCTAAGAAAAGTCTTGTTTGGACTCATTTTAATGCATTTTGCATGCTGACTCGAAATATGTTCATATAAATGTATACTTTTAAATTTAAAAAAAAAGTTTTGAAAATTGAGCAACTATACACCCTCTCCGTAATTGTCACATCCTGGTTTGATGCGGGAGTTTATTTGGTTTCGGGAAGGTCACGTACTTGGCATGTTTCAAGGACAGCGCAATGTCTCGCTTTCGTCTCATTTTTACAAAATAACCAAAGAGACTTTACGCTGTCCTTGAGAGGTAGGCTGGACGTGATTGTCCCGAAACCTGATATGCTCTCGCATCAGGTCAGGATGTGTCATTTACGGAAGGTAATAGTCGCCTGTTGCATGGGCACGAGCAAATTTAGCCACCAGGCAAGCCAACGTAAAAATATTTTAGTGCTATTACTAGTATTAGTATTTTATTCAAACACATGGCTTTCTAGTTGGTGGGAGTTGTTTCTGTACACTTACTGGTGTTTCTGGGGTATTCTCATTGGTCCTAATTCTGCATACCAGCCGTCTCCATATGAGTTCGAATTCTTCCACCTGATCTCTCACTGGCCTCAACGATCGTGATCTATATAACAAAAACGAACTCACATTTTAGTTAAAGCGGCACGTGGCACATTTTCACAAGAAATGATTTTTTTTTCAATTTGGTCTCAAATGATAGTCCTGGCCATTGGTAAATAAGAGATACATTTTACACATAAAATTACACTAAAACAGATAGGGACCTTGTATAAGAGGTTAAAGACCATCCGAGATAATTTGTAGGCTAACTTTAAGTATGCCGTAACTTTAATCACAAATGTGTATATTACTGACTATCATCGACTCTTCCTACTCATTGATAGTAAAACCACCAGGTCACAGATCAGTCAACCGGGTTCAAATGTCGTGAGAACTGCATACGTGCGTTGTTTTTCCTTGTAGGCTAACTAAAAAAAACTCCGATACACATCTCAACTTTGGAATGGGCATTTTAGGTGACTATCTTTGTTTCTGGTTTGACGATATTTCAAGAATACACAAAAAATTAGATTTCAAAATCTCGGAGTCAGCCCTTTAAACTTAACACTAGCACATTAATCGAGCGGCCATTTTGAGGTGGTATGATTCTCATACCAGCCGTGTAAACTGCCGGTAAAAACGGCAACAAATACGCTGTATTTTTTACCTAATGAGAGGACTGGAATGGTAGCCGCTAGTTAGGAGTTAACATGCACATTTTGGAATGCCTATTACTTGTTTCACTTACATGCTAGAAGCAAACCATCGAAATGGTCATAAAGGCTGCCAACTGCCAAACTGCCTCGAATCGAAGTGTTGTTCGAAGAGTGAGCCACGTTTATTTTCACAATTTCATTTCACCATCTTCGACCTATCCAATTCAACTAATTCGGAGTTACTAGAAAGCACGCATATGTGGTGTGTCGCGAAGTGATACTGCAAAACGTGGGGCCATGATAAAGGCAAGCACCGGCAAGTGACTCCGATTAGTATAACAGTTTCATGGGGGCCCTTGTTTGTCGAATTTACAAAATGACCCACAAATCCTTCCACCCACAACAGGGATTTTTGTCTTATTATTTTAACTGTTATTGTTAATTTGCATTGTGCCTTGGGAAGCGTACTGTCGTATTGTGAGTGCAAATTTGAAACCTAAATTCCGGTTTGATGTTTTTAGATAGCTAATCACCACACATATTCATTAATTTCAGATCAATTACAATAATTAACTGATTAAAATGATAAAACAATCTTCTGCCCTACATTGCCCCAAATCCAGAGCGAAATAAACATTTGAAGATCTTTTAAATGATATTATTGTCAGTTTTAATAATTTTTGCTGCTCATCAATCGGAGCATTTTTTTTATCTTAAATGTTTTTTTCGAATATTGTCCGAAAGCCGTTTCCCCAACACACCATTTCTATTCATTATATTTTCCACACAATGGTGTAAATACTATAAATGTAATCAAAAGAGATCACTTGAATAAAGGGTTGGTACATGTTTGGTGACCGCACGTTGTCTGCTGCCAGTTGAATTGAGCAGCCATTGACGGAATAAATGCAGTATCACGTGCACCTGATTCCGTCAAGGCTGCTGAATTGAACTGGGAGCAGACAACGTGGGTCAGTACCAACCCTGTAAAAAAAGTGAAAGTGATGTGTCTTTAAGCCCGAAAGAAACAAACTACTAGAAAGTCCTGCGCAATACTTTCGAAATCGCAATGGAATTAATCAATAAAGAAAAATCTGAATAAAATTATGAATTTTCTACCTCATATCCAGCTTTTTTCAATGTGTAACCAGCCGAAGACCGCGCTCCCTGCTCCTACTATAACCACGTGGACCTTTTCGTTCCCAGGTTTGGTTTGAGACCATTTTTGGCTATCTCTAAGTAGTGTACGAGTTCCACTTGTATCAAGCCCCGGCATGTAGCTTATCTAACATTCCATGAAGTTTATCTGGTAGCGGATGTCGCAACGCGCGAAGTACTCGTGACAAATTAGAGTTATTTCGTATTTTTCGAACCAAATTTTAAGCGAAATATAATAACAACAAAGTTATTTCAAAGCTTATGCGTGCACTTCAGAAGTATATACATCCAGGACCTTTTTAAAAAAACCCAAAAAAAAAAAATCACAAAAATTCTTTGGCAACGAAAGTCCTCGGAGGTTTACAAAAGGTTATGCGTAGTTTAGACAATGCAGTTTATTACGATTAAGCCAATAAGCGGTTCTGTCCACAGACGTACTGTATATACCGTACCAAAATATGTGAAAAGCTAATCACTGTTTAATAATGATATACAATCGATGATTACACTTTTTACCTTGATTATGGATACGACGAGGACGCATAAAAATGTAAGATCCCCATGTCGTCGAGATCACAGGGTCTGGAATTCCTTGAATGAAAGAAAGAAAAATAAGTATAGGCTAACGGTAATTTAGGTAAACAATATTTGATGCCTTACCGATTATTTTCAAACAAGACAGTTAACCTTCCGTCTACCGATACGGGGGGTTACACCCCCTCCAGGTTTCACGCTTACTAAAACCCTTTTTGGTGCCAATTATGTCATTGGCATTTGACATTTTCTTGTCATTTCATCTAAAAACAAATATCCACCGGGTATAGGTAGATACAAGGTGATCCCAAAGTGATGGGGGGGGGGGGGGGGGTGGGGTGTGGAAACAACCCCCTTCGGGAGGAAGTATTTACATGCCTAGTACAAAAGGGATATCACGGACACTTGATACCAAGAGATGTATGGTGCTCCTCTTTCAATTGATACCAAAATAAGTACCAAAATACCTAGAATTAGTCAGAATGAAGTAATACAGTCGCATTCAGCAAAATCGCCCATTCCTCAGTACACAGGAAAAATTCATTGTTTTACCCAAAAAGTTAGGAATATCCGTTGTCACGGGGTTTTAGCGCTAATGATTAGTTAGATATATTCTTAAAGGTTTTATACTTAATAATGTGTTTAAGGTCAGTAAATTGCAAAATTATCAATTTGCCACCTTATATCCAGTTTTTTCATACTTTTCTACTATGACGTCATAGTGACCTCATAATAGGATGTTGAATTATGTCGCCGGCAGATAACAGAAATCGAAAATCTCCCTATAAACAGACATTTAAGGAGCTATATATTTGTCGAAATATCGCGTATAAATCCACGTAGGATAAATGCAAATTAGCAGTCGGCCAGGCTTCCCTTTTTTACCTTTGAGAGTTGTGTGGGAGATCTTTTATGCTGTTACACCAAAAACTTCTGTGCAATTTTGTCAAGGTTGTACTAAATACAGATTTTTCATAGATGCGTGGCCTATATAGGGGTTAATTGTACATATGATGTTTTTTCCTTCCCAATACGGACATATTATATATATCTATACATGTACAACAAAAAACTAACACTACAGCAAACTGAAATTATATAAATTATATAGTTTCAATTAAGCATAAAGTTCTTACTTACAGTTTATAGCAGCAAGCTTACCACAGCTTCTAATGATCTGATCTCTACCACATGAAGCAAACTGTGCTCGTGTCAAAGAAATGATCAAATATATTTAAGTCCTCAGGTTGGGTCTCCGCCTTTTTTATACCTGAATCTGACACTGTTTATGAATAACAAAAGATTGTCACCGTTTCTACGTACCCAGACGACAAATGACAAAGACAACCAAAGGTTGGTTACGAGGTTCTGGTGTACTTATTTTCCAATAAAATTTACCCTTTCGTTTTCATAAAAGGTTAACTTTGCGTAAACATGTTTTACATAAAAAAATGGGTTTGGGTTTGCTTGTTTACGATTGAACAACTCCTCTATTCTGCAATAGGCGAGCCGTGACGGTTAAGTGGTAATGGAAAAATAACTGGAAAAGGGTGAAATTCTGTTAATTTCTATTTCTAAAACAGACGGGGATGAGCTAAACTTTTTGAGATATTAAGAACAATTTGTTTGGGCTTATATTATACAGACCATTTCTCTGCTTGAACGACTGCAATGGCCACTGATCAAAACTTAAGCCAGTGCGTAAACCTTACCAATGAACAAGATGCGTACATCTGGTTATACAGCCCATTGGAAACCGCCATAGTTACTGGTATATTACCGTGTGCTGGTATACTGGGACTAATAGCCAACATCGTATTCCAGATTGCTGTTGTGCGAAACCCTGATCTCCGAACAAAAACTAATTACTATCTCTTCAGTTTAGCGATTTTTGACGAACTTTTCATCATCGCTGGAGCGTTTATATGGTTCCTCGGTTCATATATTGCATCCCCGGTAAGCTATGCTATTCCGTTTCACAATTGCTGGTTGATAATCGGTGCTATAGTAACTTGTCACTTGGCATCTATTGGATTGATAGCACTCGTAGCATTTGACCGATATATAGCAGTTTGTCATCATGTCACCTACCGAAACAAATTTACAGCTGCCACCACGAAGAAAATCATCGTTTCCAACGCAATTGTAAGTGCTATTCTTAGTGCTGGGTTTCAACGCTGGGGTAAGAATGTCACTCTTTGTCTCATCTGGCCAGATACTGAAAAATACGCCAACCTCCCTACCTCGATCAACGTGTGTGACTCGGCCTACAACTTCCCTTTCGCTGAACTTCTATTCTATGATCTTCCGTTTTATGTCATTCTGATTTTGAACATATTCCTGTACACCAAAATCGTACGACACTTTTCCAAGTCCAGTACAAAGACTACCGTAAAAGGAGCAGATGATATTCGACATCAAGTAACCAGGGTATTAATCGTCAATGGAGTGGCGTTTTTCTTATGCCAAGTGCCGTACCGGCTTATAACTTTCAGCGACATTGTCAGACACACAACAGGTTCGGGCCTGTTTACAGATGAGCAATACGAACTAGTCCTAATTGTTGGGCGAATGTTCCTGATTCTTAATTCAACCATTAACCCGTACATATACGGTCTAACCAGCAAATATTATCGACAAGGGATAAAAGAAGTCTTTTGTCGAGGTCACCAAGCAAACATTGACAGCCAGGAACAGAACACGAGTGCTTTAACTCCCGTACCAGATTCAAAGGCGAACGAAACAGACGAAATGGATGAGGGCAATCAAGAAGAGACGGACTTTGGTTAAAAAAGCAAACAAGAATAGACAGAAATGTGGAGTCCTGGACATTGGCCATTTTGAGTGCACTTTGCTTAATATTTGTTCATTATGTAAGGCGATAGATATTTTTTGCCCAATAAATACTCAGTAAATTCACGATTCCTCTACTTTACATATAAGCTGTATTCTGTTGTTGACAAAGGCTACAGAGCATAAACGCCCTAACGTGGGGTGTTATTGAAACGAAGAACGAAGATTGAAGAACGAAGAACGAAAACACTAATACCAAAATCGTCTCCCACTGAAAAACGCGATTTTTTAAAAAGATTTGTTCTCCAAGATTTTCAGTAATTTCTTTCATTATAAAATATGTTTGATATGTAACTAATCTATCCAATGAAAAATTGTTTAAAATGAAAGATCTTCGTTTTCGTATTTTCAGAATCTATGGCTGGTATTCTGAAAGGGAGTGTAACTTTAGCCCCAGGTTTAAACCAGGTTTAGTCCTACTTGAGTGGACCTTTTTCCTTTGAAAAGACTGTGAAAGCTATATGTAACGGGTAAAAAAAATCCTCATGGATGGGCCTGAAAAGTCCATCTAGGAAGAATTGTCTCACCTGCTAAAGCACACTTTTAGAGGATGTTGGTAGGAATAAAAGTCCACTCGTGTAGGACTAACCCTGACTTAAACCTGGGTCTAAAGTTAGCCTCCCTTTCAGAATACCAGCCTCGATGATTAACAGACCTACAGTGTGTGTCAATAAAAACGCAGGATTTAAGAGACAAAATATTAAAAATTCATCATAATGTTAACCCCTTTTCAAAGTACATTTCCTACTCTTCGCTCTGATTTTTATCCCATCTCATTTGGACAATCCTGTCCAGAGATAGAGTACATTGAAGAAGGGAGTTTCCGTAACCTGGCCCATCTGACACACTTTTTTTCTGACACACTTATGAATTCGGAAACCCTTCACGGAATAAAGCACATGTTTATTCCGTTAAGGTGGGTCAGGTTACGGAAACTCCCTTAAAAGGGGTTTTAAATTCCAAGGTGGTTTGATTTGTGAAATCACCGCTATACTTAATGAAAGGTTTGAATTAGGTGAGAGTTGTGGATTACAAAGAAGGACAGATGTGGCTAGATTAAGCCTTCATAATGTCACAAAATCAATGTTGTTAATCAATAATATTGCGCAAGTGACATTTATGATGCTTTGAAACAATCAAAGTCTAGTCATTCAATTTAAGTGATGTTGTTTCAAAAAAAGTTTAGTTCTGGTTTAAAGGGACATAATGGTATGAAAAAAACAATATTCAGACATAAAGAAATGGATCCTTAATGAAATCACTTCCACAAGTTTGAAAACAATTTCGATATTTACATTTTGTAAAAACAGTAAAACAACAACAAGAGTTCGTGGCAGTCCGTGACAATTCCTGCCACTGAAAATCAAGGTGTTGACATCCCTGCCAGAATAAAGTGTATTTAGCATGTTTTGTGACACAATTCAAAAGCATTCAGACAGGGATTTAGACATTGTACTTCAGGCTTGTAGTAAGATATTAATCTAGCAAGTGAATGGTGGGTTAGCCAGGATTAGCACATATACTATAGCAATGGTCTGTGAGCTGATGACTGCATGCCTTTCAAGTTTGATAATTGCTGGCAGTAATGTCAGCATCCTTGGCTGAGACGTGAAGCTTACAAGGAAACTAATATTAGTTACTTTTCCCTGATTATTATAGTTCAAACAAATTAACCCGTCACATTCTAGGTCTAACAGGCAAATATTACGACAAGCGGATAAAAAGGAAGTCTTTTGTCGGAGTCACCAAGCAAACATGACAGCCATGAAAGAACACGAGTGGCTATAACTCCCGTATCCAGATTCAAAGGCGAACTCGACGAAACAGACGAAATGGATGAACGGGCCATCAAGAGAGGACGGACTTGGTACAAAAAGCAAAAGAATAGGACGAAAGTGTGGTGGACGAGCCTGGACATTGGACATTTTTGAGGCACTTTGCTTAATATTTGTTCATTATGTAAGGCGATAGATATTTTTTGCCCACAAATAATACCTCAGTACAAATTCACGATTCCATCTACTTATATAATAGCTTGTTATTCTGGGGTTGACAAAGTACAGAGCATAAACGCCCCCTAGCGCCCCTAACGTTGGGTGTTCCCGTGAACTCAAGATACGACGATCTGTTGAAGAACGAAGAACGAAAACACTAATACAAAATTGCCGTTCTCCCACTGAAATACCGCGGGATTTTTAAAAAGATTTGTTCTCCAAGATTTTCAGTAATTTCTTCATTATAAAATATGTTTGATAATGTAACTAATCTATCCAATTGAAAAATTGTGTTTTAAAATGAAAGAATCTCCGTTTCGTATTTCCCAGAATCTTTAGGCTGGGATTCTGAAAGGAGGGTAAATTTAGCCCCAGGTTTTAAAACCTAGTTTAGTCCTAACTGATGGTGGACAATTTTTCCCTTTAGAAAAGATGTGTGAATTGAAAGCTATATGTAACGGGTAAAAAAAATCCTCGATGATGGGCCTGAAAAGTTCCATCTAGGGAAGATTGTCTCACCTGCTATGCACACTTTTAGAGATGTCTGGTAGGAATAAATATCACTAGGTGTAGTAGGACGTAACAGCCCTGACTTAACCTGAGTATAAGTTAGACTCCCTTCAGAAAACCAGCCTCGATTGATTGACAGGACCCCCTACAGTGTGTCATAATAAACGCAGGAGTTTAAGAGACAAAATATTAAAAATTCATCATAAGTTAACCCCTTTTCAAAGTACATTTCTACTCTGCGCTCTGATTTTTGATCCCCATCTCATTTGGACAATCCTGGTCCATGAGATTAGAGATACATTGAAGAAGGGGAAGTTTCCGTAATCTGGCCCATCTGATCACACTTTGTTTTCTGACACATTATGAATTCAGAAACCTTCACGGAATAACGCACATGTGGATTCGGTTAAGGTTTCTTGCAAATTCATAAATGTGAGTCAGAAAAAAGTGGTTTCAGATGGGGTCGGGTACGGAATAATCCCGTTAAAGGGGTTTTTAAATCCAAGGTGGTTGAGGTATTGGAAATCACGCTATACTCTAATGAACGGGTTTGTAAATTAGGTTGGATGAGGTGTGGATCACAAAGAAGGACAGATGTGGCTAGATTAAGCCTTCATAATGTCACAAAATCCCATGTTGGTAAGTCATAATTATTGCGCAAGTGACATTTATGATGCTTTGAACACAATCAAGTCTAGTCCTTTCCCAATTAAGTGATGTTGTTTCAAAAAAAAGGTTTAGTTGGTTTTTAAAGGGTCACATAATGGTATGCAAAAATATTCATGACAAAAGCAATGGACCCTTACTAAATTCACTTCCACAAGTTTGAAATCAATTTCGACTGTTTAAATTTGTTAAAATAAACAGGTAAATAGACAACAAGAGTTCGTGGCAGTCCGTGACAATCCTGCCACGAAATATCAAGGTGTTGACATCACTGCCAGAATATAAAGGGTATTAGCACTTGTTTTGTGACACAATTCAAAAGCATTAAGACAGGGATTTTTTAGACATCTGTACTCAAGGCTTTGTAGTGGATATTAATCTAGCAAGTGAATGGGTGGGTTAGCCAGGATAGGCACATCTGTGATGTGATTCAAGCAAGAATGAGTGGAAAGTCGCCAAATAATTGATTTTGAGGATAAGCCAACAAAGAGAAAAGTGTCTTTTGTCTCCTATTGTTTTTTGCCACCCTTCATCTGATTATATCTTTTGAATTAATTGGTGCAATTTCAATGGGGGTTTCATCATTGAGCTGTCTAAATTGTGCATACAGCTACATGAAAAAATTGAATCATATGACCGACTGTAGCCATTTTGCTTGATACACCCACATTACTATAGCCATATGGTGGGAGCTGATGATGCTATGTTTGCCTTTCAGTTTGATAAATGCTGGCCAGTAATGTCACTTCCTTGGCTGAGAGTGTGAAGCTTACAACGGAAAACTAATAGAGTTATTTTCCGCCTTTGGTTTACAAATGTAAACACCCAAATTGTTATCAAATTTGTTGGAAAATGATTCAGTAACGGGTGCCCATTTCATTATTGTCTGAATATATGTTCATGCCAATTATGTCCCTTTTGTTCGTCAACATACCTACACTGTCTAAATAGCTGGTCACGTTGTCTAGGTAACTGTAATCAAACCATCCCCCCAATCGAAGGGCTTTACAAATACAAAGAGTTCTGTCATAGCTCGAACACCAAAGGTCCAAAGTCCACCACCAAGAACCTTGTTCAAAAGACGATATTTTGGGCCGTATCCACAAGTCGATGGTAACTGGCTTGTTGGTTGGTTCGGATTATTCCAACTGAGCAATGCTGAACCGACGGTCCGCGGGTATCCATGAGCGGCGCTCCTAATTGGCCCACGCGTTTGAGGTGGGCTGATTGGGAAAACAATCAGGCGGTTTCACCCTACTCTTATTCGGAACACTGGGTGCGATGTAAAGGACAGTTGAGACCTCGCGAAGGATAGGGAGGTCCTAACCATAAAGGAGAGCTGTATTCTGCATGTGAAATCTCATAGTAGTCACTCACTCTATGACAGCTATAGGTACAAAATTGCTACAGATAGGTTTTCTTGGCTGTTTCACTAGAGTAGTAGTAGTAAAAGATATCCCAAAAAACATGATCAAAAAAGGTAGAAATTTAGAAAAAAGGAAGGCCTGGCAAGACATGCTAATATGCATTTATCTTTCATGGACGTATACGCCCAGATTTCGACAAAGGTCTATAGTCATAAATGTAGTTTAGGGAGCTTCATGTTTTGCATTGGCTATGCCTGCAATGTGTGTAGCACTTGCAATGATATATTAAAAGTGGATCACGTGATGGTCATTAGTCATGATGGCCGAAATTTTCCCACCAAAAATTAGATTTGCACATTCTTTCTAGATTGATTTGCAGACTGCTAATCGGGATGGGCAGATCTTTATTTAGCAGAATTATTATCGCAGAGAGTCATTATTCAAAACATTGGTCAACTCGTGCCGGGTGGGCGGGGGCACTCCCTGTGTGAAGTGAGGGGTATATGTGCCTCAGCAGGTGAATGAATAAATTAGGGTCCTTTCCCGGGTCCTTTCTAGATAAAATGTAACCCAAAATACGGTGTTGATTCGGTACACCAACCTGAAAGAAATAATGGGGTCATACAGTATTAAACTTGTAAAAAGAAGGGGCCCAATGATGATTAAAATCTGAGGTGATAAAATAGGACGTGCATCTTGTCCAGAGTTCAAAATGCCATGAATGAAAGGCTTATAAAGTGTGCTTATGCCACGTGAATAGTTAGAAACTATGTTTAAAATGTGCACGTAGGCGTGCAAAAATGTTGAATTGGAGTGTGTCTTAAAAAGAATTTCTTTAAAAAAAGGTGGATAATTTTATGAGAAAAATAGTATAGCTTACTCAAATACCAACAAAAATGGTTTTGTTGGACGTTGCGTTTGACACCAATATCAATTGTGCACATATAGGGCTATGAAAAATAATGTTTTTAGCTCTCACATTGGAAGAAGGATTGAAATATCAGCTCAAAAACTCTACAGATGGGGTGGTTGTAGGGGTTGAAGAAATTATATTCAGATGAAAACTTTATTTACTTAATAATTTTGGGTCGTCCCCTTTTAATATTTGTATATTAACCATGCCAAATAGCAGGTCTTGCAATGCTTCCTTTTCTACCTTTTGATATGTTGTTCGGGAGGCTGTACAAGTTACAGTAGGAAAAAACTTCTGATAGCTAATTTTGTAAGGTCAACCGAGCTGGAGTGGACTATATCTGTTACAGATCAATTCCAGAATTGAGTTACCGAAATAAATCCGCAAGTGACACACATGGTTCTTTCTTATTCGACCCCGGGGAAATTGGGAATATGTGGTGAATTGGCGCCCCACAGGGATACACCCTAACATTAGGCCCACGATTCTCCAAGGAGCCACGTGCATGCAGTGTGCGTCGTAACGGGCCTTGACCGCTCTGAGCCTGGTCCGAGGCTAAAAACGCCTGATTGTTAGCATGATTTTTGCAAAGTCGTCAGGGCGGGCACCTGCCCCCTTTGCCCCCCACCCCCCCCCCCCCCCGCCTCTGTTCAGCCACTGCACTGCATAACATATCTGGTTGGGGGGGTTGTGTGCACTAGAACTCTAGTGAGGTTGCAAATTGGATTAAAATGTAAATTTTGGTTATACCAGTTGATTTTCTGCATGATAATCAAAACAAGATTGATGGATGGAAGCACCTTGCCAGCACTCAATTTCAGGGCCGCCCAGCAAATTACACAGAGGTCTCAAAATTTATAAATGTTCCATTATGTGTTGGAAAAAAAACACCGGGAATGATTAGTTATGTACTATGGCTCTATAGTTTTGGACCAGTTTCATATGGTTGAAACCGTAACAAACATGGTGGTGAATGTGAATCATGATAAAAGGTCAATTTTTTGGTTATAGTTTGTAAAGTGTTAGTAATTAACAGGTAAAAGGTTTCTCTTTGTTTAGTAATAAAACTGTGGTGCAAGTTTTTTTGGTGAAGCATCATAGATGAATAATATAGGATATTATTATATAATGCACTCATGTTTGGGTTATTACAAAACAAAAGGACTAGCAAACAAACGTCATACAGGCTATTGGCAGCTAATTCGCGAGATCTTGTACCTGTGACTTTGTTGTGTAACTTGAAAAAACTAAACATAACAGCTGAGGTAGAATTGGGAATACAGACTTACCTGAATCAAACCGCTAACTTTAGGCCTTAATGGAAACCCATTAATTGACTTTTCAGCACTTTACCGTTTTGTATCCACATAACGTCCCGAAACCTAGAGAAGAGGGAATAGCAGGATTTGCCGCAATCTGAAACATCAGAGAGAAACTCATCAAAATTCATATTTTGTATTTTTTGTTACGTGGCATGGATATACAAAACATAACCTGCAAGTGTTGGCTTGAAGCCAATCGTGTTATCAGGGACAAGTGCAGCAGGTACTTTTTATCTGATTCTTTAATGTCTATATCTTGCGTAATCAAAATTCCCCGTACCTGAGACTCAAATAAAGCCTTTCTCGGTGAAGATCACAGATTTTAAGCGTGATATGGTGCACCGAGTGGTCAATTTTACAGTTTGACCTCAATACACAAACAGTGTTTACTTTGTTATTCCTCTGTCGCTATGGGTGTAAGACCACAACAGCTGAGATTGTAGATTTTGTAGACGTCATCGACTGTGTCTTTTTATGCGGCCAGACGGTGTTTATGACAATTGCCTCACCAAACCTTCTTTTGGTCACTATTTGGTGGTTTGTTTCTACAATTATAGCAGTCTATGGAATGTCCAACTTATCCCTTGATTTATAAGTGTATTAAAGACAAATGCATTTCCACATTGTTATTCTCTCGCATTATCGAGTGCTTAATCCCGTTAAGGCCGTAATGAACCGGGTAAAGTATACTTTTTAGCAATTCTTGTAGTCTGAGAAGAAACAGTGTTTATTGTTGCTTTCAATTCAATATGGCTTGGCAACCTTAAAATTTTGGACCCTGTGTAACCTTTGAAATCCAAGCTGGCCCTGGGACCATTACAGTGGGTTTGGCAAGTGCTTTCATCAATTGTATGGATTACCAATGCCTAATAAAACGACGCTGTGTTTGTAAAATATTTATCTGGAATGGGCAACTCTTTTATTATAAGTCCCTGCATATCACCATGCTCTTTGTGATATTATGTTTGTAGTCGGCACAGAAATGCGTTTGCCTACCTATTAGGGATATAACATATGTATTTTTGGTTTTCTCTGTACCATTACAGGCCTCTTCATATCGACACCTGTGTTCTTGCTAGATATATTATGCTGCTATGTCATAGTCTTTATGTACATAATCCAGAATGTTGTTTGAAATGCCATGAATGGATTGAAAACCTCCTCTGGCCTCAAGCAGCAGCAACGCAGTTCAAATTGCATAGCGCTGCTGCTGTGTACGAGATGTGTTGTGAGTAAAAAAAAACCCTACATGTCAGGAATAAAAAAATATTAAAATAGTTAAGAATTGTTTATGCTAACAGTGTTTGCGTCATTTTACTAGGTATAAAGAATGATACAACAGGCTTTCAGCAAAAAACGTTATTTGGTGTCTTTGGACTAGGAGGAAAGAGAAGTTACCGCCGTTATTTTGCTGGAAAGATAAAAATGGAGCACTTTCCCCAAAAAACAAAATGAAACGAAATGAAACAAAAATATATATCACATAAATCATGCCGCGGATCTGATTTCTACATATCAATTAAGCTTTGTTTGTATAACAATATATTTCTTGTTTACCAAGCTTATAGAGACACCCCTGTGACATCAGACACAATGGGAAGTTTAGTAAGAAATGCTTTTTACTTTTCTTTTCTTTTAGCCTCGGTATACATCGAGTTAATCGATTCTTAAAATTCATAAGGAACCATCTCCGTTTTTTATTTTCATGTTGAAGGGCGCATTTCTGAAGATTAGGTCAATAAACGATGTGAAAGAGCGAAGAGTAAGCACGTTTCCACTGTGTTAAGTACCTACCTAGCTTGTAAATTACAGAATTTTGCATTTCTTTATTTTTTGAAAAATACATGTTTTGAGTTGTTAGCTGTTGTTCCTGCTGATGCCCCTTAGACACTACCTCACCTCCAATGGTTACGATGGAATTAAAAATGAAAGTAGACCAAAGTACGTGAGAGTAAGATGGAAATATTCAAATCACCGACACAGAGCGATGGACATACCTGTGTTGGATAGGATTGACCTCCGATTCTTACAAGGGAGGATGGCCAAAGTATTCATCCCCGCCAGCTTTTACCCTTTATTTCCTACATTGCAATCCTCTTATCTCACATTATACAACTTGACTTGACAATGTTACGAGGGGACACGACCTGCTCGATTTGGATATTTGGGATTTTCATACGGTAATTTATTAGTCCAGTAACTTTAGGTCTGTGTACAGAGAGAAGGTGGAAATAAATAAGCCATAGCTGTTTTTTTTTTCAGGATAGTTTGCTAATGTTGTGAGAAGCCACATATCAAAGTCCCCAAGAATCCCCATTGTGCTTATTGAGTAATAAGGGGGTAAAGTTTCTACAGGTGTAAAAAAAATTAAATGACTGAATTGAGCTAAATCAGGGATTATTGTATTCTTCTAGTCACACTGATTAAAAAAATGTATGGTTTTAGGAATATAGGCCAAAATTCTGTCAAGGTCATCGTGGGGTAAAATTTCAAAAACGGTTTGATTTTAATTAAATTCCAAATTACTCGTACATGTTGTACGGCCATATTATGAAAAAAATGCTTATTCACTCCATCTACATTTTTTAAATATGGACCTTATAGGGCAGTGGCTTTTGACCTCCCATAGACCCTGTAGCAACCTGTCATAATGAGCCCTATAACTATGGCAGGAAATTACTTCAACTATTTAAATATATCTTTTCAGTTTATACACAACGAGACGAACAATTTGATACACTTTTGAAATGAATCGGAGCATTCTGAAGCTTTACCCAGTATGACCTTGACCATTTATTTACCTATAGTTAATAAACGATAAGTCACAGATAGGGCAAACTATACATTTCTTAAATCCTTACGACATGACGCAAACATTGGTATACATTTGAAGACAATTGGACCATAGTAAAATTTGACCCCTGTACAAACTTTACCCCCTTATTACTCACTAAGCACAAGGGGACTCTTGAAAAAAATCAGCTATGGCTTGTTTATTTCCTGGTGTTTTTCTATAAATCTTGGACTATATGGAACTTCTTTACGTGCATTTTCTACGGCAGCCTCGGTCCCAGTGACATTACAAAATCACCTATTAAACCTTCGTTAAATAATCTTAGTAATATCATGATAATTTTGGAATAGATTTTCGACTTCAAATCCCGTCGGGGTTAGTGGATTAACCCCGCTGCAAAAACAGTGTAATTCCCAATAACGGTCATTTAGACTTCAACATTCGTGACCAGATATATAGCCTAGTCAAGTCTTTTTCCGATATGCGTAAGAGCGCCCTCCTACCGTTAAACCTTTGAAACAGTCTAGCACTCGGGTTACGCCGGATGATAACCCCCCCTCCACGTTACCTATGCAACATGTGTTCTTTATCAGTTCGTAAAGTGGATAAATATAATACAAAGAGCAACACTGACGAATATGAAGTAGGCCTACACAAACCCAATTAAGGTAGCGAGGTAATAGAGATACAGACATATTTTGGTATTTTGTGGTTGCTCCACGGGCTTGTATTGGTGTTCGAAAGTCAAAAGAGTAGCTGTTTTATTTTTATACGAGGAAAATGCATTCGAATGTTTCATGCCATGCATTTGATAGCATTGCGGCAAATTCTTGTAAGCATATTACAAGTGGGACATTCATGTAATGTACTGTAAGTGGATGAATAAAACATGCAGAATTGCAGCCATGACGTCTATTTTCTGAGTCTGTGTGATTCCTACACCCTCCACGGGGATACGTAATAAAAGTAGGCATATTATTGGGCCATAAAATGTGTGTTTTTATTATTTACTGAGAAAATTTGCTTTTTTAAAATGAAAGTGATCCAAAATCTATATTTTTGTTTTATAAACTAATAATTTGATGGTCATGATTTGCTATGGATGCAACTGCCTGAACTCCAGAATTCTCCCTCATTATCATCATTTAAAAACAAGTTTAAAAAGTCTCTTGTCAAGCTGTATGATGACATGCCTTCTTAACTTATTAGATTTTCTTATTCCTTTTCCTTCTCTGTATTTTTATAGTCATATTCTCATATTCATATTCACATTTATTATGTATCTCCACCTAACTTATCATTTCATTTATAAACGTTATTAAGCCAGACTTGTTTGTCCATAGTTTGTCCTGTCATGTACATTATGTCTCGTCTGCCCCCCTTGGTATTATTTTCGTATTTAAGTAACCTTTTCAATTCCCTTTTTCACTTTTTTGCAGAGGGCACTGCGACCTCACGCCTCGCGTTTAGCAGTGTCCTCGTCCCTTCACCGTGTATGCATTCCAAAATCTGCTTTGTATTGGATTAATATTTGTAATATTGTCACCTATATCTGTTATAACTTTTGCAAAGTAAGGTCTCATTTTACCATAGTTATGTATTACTTTATCTTCTGTATACAACCAAATAGTTCCTCTTTGTACATAACCTATGGTTATCTGTATTATTAAGGCTTATCATCTGTTTATTTTATATACATGTTTTGTGAAGAGACAAAACAAAATCTGAATCGGAAATCGGAAATCTAAATTTACCACTGGCCGATTTCAGCCATTTCTGGGCAAAATCATTTTCAACGAATTTAAAAAAAAAGCGCATTTAGGTTTTTGGGATACCTACTGGAAACAAACTTGTTTTCTTTTGGCATTTTTTTTTAGATTTATTTTTTCGGTTCAGTAAGTTTAAACTGGTATTGTTATTTAATGGTAAAGTGACTTCCAAAAGAAATTACGTCTAACTGCAAATTTCTATTGTATGAAGCTGTTTTTGTGAAATTTGAAATGAAAAGAATCAGCATAAGCAGCCCTTTTATGTTTACCTTTTAAGTACACATTGCATATTAGGTGTATTGTATCTTTACAATTTCTGGAGTGCATTATCTTGTAGCCTTTTGTTGGAAATGTTTCAAAGAAGGAACTAATTTATCATAAGCATTTTGTTCCTCTAATCTAAACAAATAATTTGCACACTCGCCATCCTCGGCAAGATATATGTGATGAGATTATTTTTTCCATTTGTTTTGTTTCGATCGTTTCGTTTCGTTTTGGTTTTTAGGAAGTGCTTGATTTTGATCTTTCCGTGCATTTTGATTTGTTAAAGGTGGGTGATCCGATCAACAAATAACTTTGTCCCCACACTTTACTTCATCAGAATTGAGATTTTGCTACCTACCTACCTACCTACCTTTTCCTTCGTTTGGCTTATTATCATTACCCCATAAAATAGCATTCTTGGAGATAGTGTTATTAAACTTATTTTGCAGAAAACCCCATAATTTTAATAGATACTGATAAAAAAATAGTATCTGACAGTTGATATGTCTGCCACATCTTTAGATTTACAATTTAGTTCAAATAAGAAAGGCAAAGTCTCCCAAGGGATCAAACCAATGCGCTACGACTCTTTTCCATAATACATCATTGTTCGCATCACATGTTACATCCATTTTATATTAAGAACACAAATTCTCACCAAGAAATCCGTGCTCCCTATGCCACAATCTCATCACATGTTCCAGACATCCATTTTATATTAAGAACACAAATTTGATATTCCAAATTATACATATTCCAACCACCATATTCCCATACCCATAATGGTTCTCTTTCAACTTTCACGCAGTCACCCCGAGGAAAACTTATCATTGTATTGACTTTTAAATGACATATTTTGGAACCTTATTGAGTCCGCCACCAAGAGTTTTTTTAAACCCGCTATTTTGCCCAAATATGTGAGTTTCTCTTTCCGACCATTTAAATGTTTTTCCAACCGATATTTTTTGTTTCGAATTGTGATCCTCCGCTGCTTTTGTATTCTTACTGAAATAAATTCCTAGACATTAACATGGTTTTCCGTCATTTATTCTTGTTTACATTGTGATATTCATCTAAAACTGATCACCTCTCACATTACAGTTTTTGTTTCATATGGCACTATTTATCCTCCAAAATGTTCTCTCCTGGTACCTAAGCGACTACAATATTCATTCATATTAAAGGTTCAAAGTGTTTTGTTTATTATATTAATTGAACAATAATTTTAAGAAAATTCCCTAAACTTGTTTGAATATTTTGGCTGCCTATAGTGGACCGGCAGAAATATTCTCACATGCCATTCATTCATATTATTTGCACATACATCATCCCTGTTTCATGCACGTGTATAATGTTTTTGATGTTAATATATGAAAAGTTTAGCTTATGGCGGCCTTGTAGGTGTATTATTACTTCTGAGCCACTGGCAATACTACTCAACTAGTTTTTGGCCGTTGTAAGCATTTACAGATCCAATATTTTAACTAAAAGGCAAGACATAATATAGCCTTCTGACAGTCCCTTAGCTTACTGATATTAAGGCATGCCGACTGATTTGGAAAAGTGTGTAACTCAGGTTAGTTCAGAAAGAACAAGCCGGCTGAACACTACACGATCGTTTGAGACCAATCATTACCGGGAAGGATAACCTACATTTACATTTACATTTTATTTCCATATCATGATCATCAAACACACAGCAAATAAAAAGAAAGAACATAAGAATCAGTTGATAATAAATTATATAAATATATATGTAAGGACAATAAAATTAAGCATGATATGGAGGAGATGACCAAAAGGCCAATAATGCCCGACGTGATCATCCCTTGCAAAGAAAAATTACACATCGATACAATTACTTAAAGGATAACACTCACAACGAATAATATTATACAAATACTCTATTAAAAAATAATTAGTGACCACTTCGATTGGTTTCATCGAAAAAAGGAATTATATTAACCAAACAATGAATTAAACCATCTGGTCTGGCCATGCGCTATTTAAAATTGGCGCTATTGTATAACGTGGTATCGATAACGGTCGGCACGTTTGCATCATCATGCCATAGGAAATGCATATTATGAAAGCGTCACTTGAGAATTGTTTGATGCTACTGTGCCGTCAGTACCGCTTAACACATACATATCCCGACATACACTAGCGCGAATTTCAATAGCGCGGTGGTAGAGATACAGACATTTTTGGTATTTGGTGGTTGCTCCACGGGCTTGTATTGGTGTTCGAAATTCAGAGTAGCTGTTTTATTTTTATACGAGGAAAATGCATTCGAATGTGTTCATGCATGCATTGATAGCATTTCGGCCAAATTCTTGTAAGCATATTACAAGTTGGACATCATGTAATGTACTGTAATTGGCTGAATAAACATGCAGAATTGCACCATGACGTCTAGTTTCTGAGTCTTTGTGATTCCTACACCCTCCACGGGGATACTTAATCAAAAGGTAGGCATATCTATTGGGCCATAACTTGTGGTGTTTTTATTATTTCTGAGAAATTTGCTTTTTTAAAATGAAAGTGATCCAAAAGTTCTATATTTTGTTTTATAAACTATAATTTAATGGTCAGGATTTTGCTATGGGCAACTGCCTGAACTCAGAATTCTCCTCAGTATCATCCATTTAAAAACAAGTTTAAAAAGTCTCTATTCAAGTGCTGTAATGATGACATGCCTTCTTAACTTATTAGATTTTCTTATTCCTTTTCCTTCTCTTTATTGTTTATATCATATTCGCATATTCATATTCACATTTATTATGTATATCCACCTAACTTATCATTTCATTTATAAACGTTATTAAGCCAGAACTTGTTTGTCCATAGTTTGTCCGTCATGTACATTATGTCTCGTCTGCCCCCCTTGGTAATTATTTTGTATTAAGTAACCTTTTCAATTCCCTTTTTCACTGTTTTGCAGGGGCACTGCGCCCTCACGCCTCGCGTTTAGTAGTGTCCCTCGTCCCTTCAACGATGTAATGCATTTCCCAAAATCTGCTTTGTGATTGGAATTATATTTGTAATATTGTCACCGAATCTGTTATAAACTTTTGTCAAAGTAAGGTCTCATTTTACCATAGTAGTATTACTTATCTCTGTATCAACCAAATAGTTCCTCTTGTAAAAACATAACCTATGTTATCTGTATATAAGGCTTATCATCTGTTTATTTTATATACTGTTTTGTGAAGAGACAACAAAATCTGAATCGGAAATCGGAAATCTAATTTACCACTGGCCGATTTCAGCCATTTCTGGGAAAATCATTTTCACGAATTTAAAAAAAAGCGCATTTAGGTTTTTGGATACCTACTGGAAACAAACTGTTTTCGTTTGCATTTTTTTTCACGATTATTTTTTGGTTCAGTAAGTTTAAACTGGTATTGTTATTTAACATGGTAAAGTGACTTCCAAAATAATTACTCTAACTGCAAAGTTCTATTGTATGAAGCTGTTTTTTGTGAAATTTTGAAATTTAAAATTGTAATTTACAAACGAACATTTGACGTCATATTAAACCTTTTAAGTACACATTGCATATTAGGTGTATTGTAAATCTTTACAATTTCTGGAGTGCATTATCTTGGTAGCCTTTTGTTGGAAATGTTTCAAAGAAGGAACTAATTTATCATAAGCATTTTGTTCCTTAATCTAAACCAATATTTGCCACACTCGCCATCCTCGGCAAGATCTATGTGATGAGCATTATTTTTTCCATTTGTTTTGTTTTCGATCGTGTCGTTTCGTTTTGGTTTTTAGAAGTGCTTGATTTTGATCTTTCGTGCATTTTTGAATTGTTAAAGGTGGGTGATCCGATCAACAATAACTTTGTCCCCACACTTTACTTCATCAGAATGAGATTGATGCTACCTACTCCACTACCTTTTCCTCGTTTGGCTTATTACAGTACCCATAAAATAGCATTCCTGGAGTAGTGTTATTAAAACTTATTTTGCAGAAAAACCCCATAATTTGAATAGAACTGATAAAAATAGTATCTGACAGTTGATATGTCTGCCACATCTTTAGATTTAACCATTTAGTTCAAATACGAAGGCAAAGTCTCCCAAGATCAAACCAATGCGCTACGACGCTTTTCCATAATACATCATTTTTCCATCACATGTTACATCATTTTTATCTAAGAACACAAATTCTTCACCAAGAAATCCGTGCTCCCTATGCCACAATTCATCACAGGTTCCAGACATCCATTTTATATTAAGAACACAAATTTGATATTCCAAATTATACATATTCCAACCACCATATTCCCATACCCATAATGGTTCTCTTTCAACTTTCACGCAGTCACCCCGAGGAAAACTTATCATTGTATTGACTTTTAAATGACATATTTTGGAACCTTATTGAGTCCGCCACCAAGAGTTTTTTTAAACCCGCTATTTTGCCCAAATATGTGAGTTTCTCTTTCCGACCATTTAAATGTTTTTCCAACCGATATTTTTTGTTTCGAATTGTGATCCTCCGCTGCTTTTGTATTCTTACTGAAATAAATTCCTAGACATTAACATGGTTTTCCGTCATTTATTCTTGTTTACATTGTGATATTCATCTAAAACTGATCACCTCTCACATTACAGTTTTTGTTTCATATGGCACTATTTATCCTCCAAAATGTTCTCTCCTGGTACCTAAGCGACTACAATATTCATTCATATTAAAGGTTCAAAGTGTTTTGTTTATTATATTAATTGAACAATAATTTTAAGAAAATTCCCTAAACTTGTTTGAATATTTTGGCTGCCTATAGTGGACCGGCAGAAATATTCTCACATGCCATTCATTCATATTATTTGCACATACATCATCCCTGTTTCATGCACGTGTATAATGTTTTTGATGTTAATATATGAAAAGTTTAGCTTATGGCGGCCTTGTAGGTGTATTATTACTTCTGAGCCACTGGCAATACTACTCAACTAGTTTTTGGCCGTTGTAAGCATTTACAGATCCAATATTTTAACTAAAAGGCAAGACATAATATAGCCTTCTGACAGTCCCTTAGCTTACTGATATTAAGGCATGCCGACTGATTTGGAAAAGTGTGTAACTCAGGTTAGTTCAGAAAGAACAAGCCGGCTGAACACTACACGATCGTTTGAGACCAATCATTACCATGGGAAAGGATCACTATAATTTACATTTACATTTTTATTTCCATATCATTATGCATCACACACACAGCAAATACAAAAGCAATAACATAGAATCATGGGAAATCATAAATTATATAAATATATATTTAAGGACAAAATAAATTAAAGGCATGGAGATTGAGGCGATGACCAAAGGCCATTAATTGCCAGACGTGATCATCCCCTCCAAAGAAAATTTTTTTTAACACATCGATACAATTACGTAATTTATCCATTGTAGCAAGCATACATAAACAACCGAGAGTCAACATACTAGTAGATTAGAATTTCAATTCCTATAATGTTTTCTACTGATTTAGCATATCGCCTTTGTTTACTTTTGAAAATATTGTGATTTTTGGATTGCTTTATTCTGGTCAATTATTCCAGTATAAAGTTCCCCTTGTTCAATACCTTTTGATGCGAAATTAGTTTTGTTTCTTTTGATAAATAATCATTTGTAGTCCGGGTGCTGGCTATGAACAGTATGTATTTTAGAAGTATTCATCAACTTTTCAAGGAAGTTGAGTATGGTCCTGTTGAAACATATACGAGCAAGGTTAAGTTTTTATATGTCAACAACATTTAATTTGAGATCCTGAATATGGTGCGATTGTGACCTATATGGAATTTGAAATTATCCTTACTGCCCTTTTTGAAGTTTGTAGAATTGTCCAGGTATAGCCTTATGTTGTTTTCCCAAACTAAAAATTCCCTAGTTAAATGGGTAATATAATAAGCATAAAGGTCTACAAATACGTTGTGGGAGAAAATATTTCAACTTATTTTAGAACACCCACGTTACTGATACAGTATTTGACCAGCCTCAATATGATATTCATTATATTTTCATCAATTACTACACCCAGAAACTAGTTTGAGGTTGACCCTAGTTGTATGCTCATCTCGACCCAATTAAAATATCAGTGAAGTTCTCGGTTTTGGAGGAAGTTCCCATAATCATATAACTAGTTTTTGGTGTGATTGACGATAATTTATTGGTCTTAAACCATATGATCATTTCCGACGTTCATTTGTTTATTAGGTCTAATTTTGCTATACAAATTTTTATGGAATATAGAATTGTAGTGCCATCTGCAAATAAGATAAATTTTAGAATGGATGTTGCATTAATATATCGTTGATTATAAAATGCATGTAAAAACCAAGTATTGACCCTGTGCAATCCCAACTACACATTAGAGTTACATGATTATAATTTACATATTGTGTTCTGTTACAGAGGGAGCTTTTGAACGTCAGTTTTAATACACTCCCCTAAAGGCCATAATATTCCAGTTTTATAAAGTAGGATGTCTGATAATAGTATCAAAAGCCTTTGATAAGTCCAAATAAACTGCAAGATTTGTTTCATTCGTTCGACCCATTATCACCCAATTAGATCCTAGCCAAGATGTCGGTGATTTGGTCTAAAACCAACTGATTTTCTTTAAGATTTGTATTTATCAACAAAATGACTGCAACTAATTAAAAACAAGATCGTTCCAAACCTTTGATAAACATCGTAAGAGTGCATTTGGTCGATAATTGGAGTAGAGCTCGGTATTATCTTTCTTATATATGGTAATAATTTCGCCTTTTTTAAAGTCATTTGGTACTAGATACCTGTTGTAATTGATAAGTTGAAATTCAATAGAGTGGTTTACTGATTTGCAGCATTCTTTTTAATTAAGAAATTAGTTATATCATCGTGCCCCGGCACTCGTGGGCATTGGTCAAGCATACCTATTATTTTGATTATTTCGTTTTTTTCCAGTATTGTTTATCATCAGTATTAATTTGCGCACTAATTTGGGTCGCAACTATTTATAACAAATAAAATTATTAAAGCAATAAAATTATTTCGGGATTGTTTACTTTTGCTCCATCATCATTCGTGAATGGGGTTTGTATATGTGAATTCTTGCTACGTCCATTATAATTATTGATATTTTTCCAATTATTCTTAAGATTAGTTTTGGTTTGTTGGAATTTTCTTTATAATCTGTATTTTGGACGTGCGATAGACTAATGTAGTTTAGTTCTATATATTTATTGTCTTTTAAGTTTTTTCTTCGTTTGGGTTTTTGTTTTATAAGGACTTATAAGTTTTGTTTTTGTATTTATACTATTCAATATTCCTCTCGTAATCCACAGGGATACCGGCTCTTTTTTCCTGGTTAGTGTGTTTCTTTAAGGGGATGCATTCATTATAGTAAGATTCAACCCCTCGTGTCACCTCTATTATTTCCGAAGGTACTGCATTGAATGAGGGGGATGTGCATGGCATGGAAATTAAATTCCCACGCAATCTATTGAAACATGTAGTCTGCTGCAGAGAAAATCAATTATGTAACTGAATAAAATCATAGCTTCATTAACTCTCCACAACTTTCTGACTAATCGCATTTGCTTTAATAGTATTCGATGTCAGGTGAGTTAACGTTCTCACTTTTGAGGCCTGAGCGCCCGTGCGTTTTGGATACTTTGGCAACATGAAAAGCGAGATTATCCTAGTTCGTTCATGATGGCATGACTCGAGCCCATATTTCTGCCCGCCTCTCCCAATAATCGACGCTGTCCAAAACTTTTCTCTGGCGGTGACACGATGGGTTGGTTCTACATAACTATTCAGTAAAGGTGTACTAAATGTTTTATCATCTTCATCCGCATTTTGGACCAGCTAAAATGTCAGTTCAATTCACTTTAGATAATTTTTTCTTTAGATGGTTTATGTTACCTTTACTAAAGTTCTCTTGTAAGTTTGTTACATATTAGCGTCTCTTTTTCCTCAAATTTATTTTAGTTATTAAGATCATTTGGAAAATATCAGTTTGTCTGTAATTAGAATTAACTGAGAACGTCAGAAGCATTACTAGTCATATATTATCGATACGCGTGCAGCATTCTCAGTTATCTGTCGCTTGTCAATAGTAGGAACTAGTAAGAAAGTATAAGATTTACATAATCATGAATAGCGGTGGGTGTCTTTTTAGTAGGTCAATGTTGAAGTTCCCATATATAGATCGTCTATTTTCATTAGCTATTTTATCATAGAATTGTATTGATTTCATCACTGAAATCATCTATGGCCGTATGGGATTGTAAATTTACGGCCAACTATTATAGTTGGCTCATTTAGCTGTTTAATTTCTATAAAACAAGATTCGTAGTTCTTTCGCATAACTTAGCTCATTTTCTGAATTTATATTTAAGTTTTAAAACAGCATTCCTGCTCCACCTTTCACGATTTTTTCGGGTGTTTTTGGCATGCAAACTTATAACCTGGTAGAAATATATTCGCTTAACTTGTCAGTAAGATTAGTTTCAGTTAGCCCTATAATGTAAAATCATGGCTAGTTGTTTTAATAGCAATTCCTTCAGCTTTTTCGAAATGTTTTTGGAGACTTCCTTATGTTGACATTTAGAATTGAAAAATCACTAATAGCACTTGGGTATCTAATTTTTAAAAATTTTCAGGCGGTCATATACACATGAGGTCTACTTTCCGACATTTTGAATCATCACCATAAAATTATTCTGATATCTAATAGATTGAAACCATGTCATTGTACTTAGAAAAGTCACCATGATATCAGGCTGAAAGTCTGTTGTATCTTGTTTACTACTGCTAGCCACGCATAGATTTACTGCCTGTTGCTTGACTCGAATGGAAACGTGACATTAAGTAATCAATGATACACACTCAAAAAACAAAAATAAACAAGATAATACCTTTGAGCTCCTGACTAGTTGTATAAAACTAGAAAAAGAAGGAAAGAAAAATACCCGCCCCCGCCAAACCCTACAATCTTGTTCATAATTGGGAACATTTTGTGCAGATATGTTTCCCGCCCCCTCATTTCAATGTTGCATGAGCACGACACTTGGTCAATCTCGCTGCATATTATTTCAACACTGACTTGGGAAGGGGAGGCCTACATCTCTTGCATAGCTGCCAATATTAACAAGTGTTCCAAGGACTTATGAACAAGATTGTAGCATTTAATCGTCTGACGCGTGACGTTTCCCTTTACTTCCTACGCAATTATTGCAAGATATGCTGTTGGGCCTTTCCAAATGTCTTGCAAGTAATTTTGAAAGTCCAGACATTCTAGTCTACAATTTATATTTTGCATATATATATAAAAGCATAACTTACAGCTGGCCTACAAAAGTATGTATATACAAAATTAAACAAAATATACCATAGTAACCTGTTTCTTAATCCAACCAGAAATGGAAATCAGAAGCTTGTAAAATGCAACCTTGAAACAAGGAACAATGAAAACACCTCAAGTGGACTTCCCATTATTCACTCTAAATTTTGCTTTTAAAATAGAATGCCATTGCATTTAGGATTGAAATCATCTAAGTGGTCTTCCTTTCTCTGGATACAAGTATATATATATTTTAATGTTACGGCATGATTTATATAGTATTTTGGCAACCATTTTGAATTTTCTCAAATCAAGGCCATGGAGATAAAACATAAGCTAGTAAGAGTTATTGGAAATATGCTCAGCTTCAAAGGACAGTATATAGTTGTATGTCCGATAACTCTTAAAAGTAGGTACACATTAATTTTAATATATATATATATATATATATATATATATATATATATATATATATATATATATATATATATATATATATATATAATATAGTGCATTTGGCGGCCATTTTGATTTTTTTACATTTTGACCCCTTGACACTCAAAATTCAGCAAAGCAACTGACATTTTCGGAATCAGCACAAAAAATGAGTCCAGAAGAGTTGTTTGAAACGCTTCTACTAAAAATGCCTGTACCTTCTTAATTAAGCACCTTTTAGGGAATCTCGTCTAGTCTATTCGTTGTTTGGAGAACCATACTTCTTACAGTTGAATAATTTTATGATTTTACCAAAAAAATTTAAAAAGAATCAATTTGAGTGTTAATTTACTGTGAAATTGTCCAAAAATAATATATTATGTTTACCAAAATCAACCTTAAGGAACAGGTACAAATAAGGGGGAAGTTTGTACAGCGGTAAAAAATAGATTGTTCGATTTGATTTTAAAGATGTACCCCATTTTAATACAATAGGCACATAACAGTTCAAGGTCATTTTCTACACCTTTTTCTCATTGTATTTAACCCTCGTCCTACCAAGGGTTTTTCTACTACATTCACGACTCCCTCCGATTTTTTTCGTAATTAAGGAACAAACATCATCTTGTTTGGTATCAATGTGTAGCTACATATGTCCTTTCTTCAAATAAGTACAAACATATCGAGTTTAACAATATGACGTCATAGTGACGTAACTGAGAACTTATTTATAACGTTATTTGTGAGCAAATCTCCAAAATCAAGGGTTTTTCGACCATTTTGGCCATTCATGCAAGCAAAATTGTTATTTATTTGCTAATGACGGGTGCCAAAAGCATACACATTGTTATTACTCTAAAAAAAAGAAAAAAATACAAATATTGTCAGTATTTGCTTGCAGTAGGACCATACATAACAAAAGTACAATTTTTTGGCATTTTACACAGTAAAGTATAGGAAGGTGGCAACCACCCCCCCCCCCCCCCCCCCCCCCACACACACACACACCTTTCGACTTTGAAGGGACACCCTGACCTCCCTGAAGGTGGTACCTCCATTGTTTTTGCTAAAATGACCGCAAAGGATGAAGTTACAATTACATAAAAGCTTAGATCATATTCGTCAGTTGCGTGTTTGTGCGACAGGAATCATCCGTTATGGGGTGGTTACCCCCCCCCCACCCTTAGTAAGACGAGGGTTAATATAAAGATAAAGGCTGACTCAGAGATTTCCTGAGGAGGGCGCCCTCAATTTAAAAAATAATCTAGTTTTTTGCATATACATAATGCTTGTCGATATAATCATCACTGTGTGAAATAACTAAGCTCAAATCGATGTCTTTCATATACAAAATCATAATTTTGTTTAAAAATTCCGGATCCGGAAATTTTGTTACACACGTTTTCCTATGGCAATGTTGCACTGTACATAAATGTTTACTGCATGAAAACGAAAAATCCAATTCATCTTTAACTTTGGCATTAGGCATTTTATGTGACTATCGTTATAGTTGACTATAATCACTGCTCCAAAAATATATTTCAAAATCTCTGGGTCAGCGTTTAACCCTCAAATTTAACCCTCGACCGACGGGGGGAGGGGGGTACCAATCTCTCTAGTGAACTTTGCTCCGGTGCGCTAAAATGTCAACAAAAGCTTGCGTAAAAAGCTTCTAGGTAATCATTCTCTCATCCTTTCTGGTCATTTATAGCAACAAAATTGAAGGTAGAACCTTCACTGGGGTTAGGGTATGCCGTCAAAGTCGAAGGGTAAGAGGGTGGTTGCCACCCAAGGATATTTTAGGGTGCATTTTTGAAAATATTATGTACAGTGTGGATCTAAAACTGATAATTTTGCCAACATTTAGAGCTGAAAACCGCATAAAAATCCGATGTTCCTAACTTTTCAGCGCAAAATTGGATTTTTTACCTATTTTCTGTGGAAAATTCAATTTTGCAGACTCGCGGACTTGACGACGTCATTGTGACGTCATACTAGGTATGTTGGCACTTATTTTGGTATCAATCAAAAGAGGAGGACCCTAGCTAATCTTGGTAAGATGAGGGTTAATATTTATCGTAATTAACTGGCGCATTTTAAAGAAAATGTGAAATTTCTTCAATTTGTTTTCAAATGATAGTCTAGGTCCTTGGAAAAATACAGATATAGTGTTTTACACACGAATATAACATACCATTGGAGCCTAAGGCTGACTCGTAGATTTCGAAATATATTTTTTTGTGTGTAGTAATTAAAAATAGTCATCCGAAACGAAAGATAGACACCTAAAATGCTTAATTTCAAAGTTATAGATGAATCGGATTTTTTTCATGCACAGTATAATAGTGCCATAGGAAAAGTTCCGGATCCGGAAATTTTATAACAAAGTTGCGATTTTGTATATGAAGGACATCGATTTTATCTTAGCTATTTTACACAGTGATTAGTATATGGACACGCATTATGTATATGCAAAAACAAGATTTGTATGAGAATTGAGTGCGCCCTTATCGAGCAATCTCTAAGTCAGCCTTTAATAAGAGGCTAAAAACTTCAAGTTAATTTGTAGGCGAATATTTGGGCTTGCCGTAATATTAATAAACAAATGCGGCTATATGAATCACACTGGCTCGTACTCATTGATATTAAAGCCACAAAGATCACAGTCCGGTCAAACAGGGTGCATACCATGAGAATCAACTCCGGTGTGTGTTTTCTTGTGT
Organism: Ophioderma brevispina; assembly: GCA_023653785.1. Classification (NCBI taxonomy): domain Eukaryota; kingdom Metazoa; phylum Echinodermata; class Ophiuroidea; order Amphilepidida; family Ophiodermatidae; genus Ophioderma; species Ophioderma brevispina. Next base: position 76,566 of record JAMKCH010014603.1, read on the forward strand.
TTAAAACTATGATCCGTCGTCTGCAGAATAAAAACACTCCGGAGAGGTTTTATTTTAAAATCAGGCGTTCTGTTTATCGATAAGGGCGCTGATTTGGGCTTAACCATTTCAGGTGAGGACGACTAATGCATATAAGAGCAATTTTGAAAAATCTTGAGGGCGCACTATTTTTCCAAATGTGCCCGTGTCTCTTTAAAGGTGCAACGATAGATTTTCACATATCAGGTGGGTTTATTGCCATTTGGTCTAATCTCATTTGGTCTAATAGCCATTTGGTCTAACTTCAATTGGTCTAAACCCATATTGTCTAATAACAATTTGCCTAATAACCATTAAGTCTAACATCCAATTTATCTAACACCCAAAATGTCTAATAGCCATTTGGTCTAATGCCCATCTAGTCTAATGCCCATTCCGTCTACTACCATTTGGTCTAATAACCACAACATCATTTGGTCTAATTCCCATTTGGTCTAATATCCATCTGGTCTAATATTCATTTTGTCTAATATCCATTTGGTCTAATACCCAATTGGTCTAATATCCATTTGGTCTAATATTCATCTGGTATAATATCCATTTGGTCTAATATCCATTTGGTCTAAAAATTGTGAAATTTATAATTTCGTATAGGAGCAAATACGAAATTCAGCCTATGTATTATATTGAAATATAAGCAAATAAAAATCACCTTTTTATCTTTTAAGACATTTCTGTAGCCAAATTAAATGTAAATCTAATGAGTGTCTAATCTATATGAAATTACTATTATGACACAATATTTGGGTGCCTCACAATCTCTCATTGCACCTTTAATATTTGAGACTCTTATCTATATATGACCTCTTTCTTAATATTTGAGACCTTTATCAATATTTGAGATCGATCCGGGTTGAGATCTTTCTCAACATTATTTTGACAAATTCATAAATTCTTTATCAACATTTCAGACCTTAATTTATAGTTGATACCTTTATCTACATTTAAAACCTTTATCTGTATTTGAAACCCTTACCAATTTGCGTTCAATATCAATATTTAGGCTCGTTCTCAATATTAGAAATAGTTTTCAATATTTGATACTTTCTTTGAGATACCATACGCCATCGATTCAGGCATTATGAACAACTTCAAAATAAAACTTATAGAGTTTTTGTTTCGAAATTAATGTGCTATACGTTAGCCGATAAAGGTCAATAGACAATCCGCAACAAAGAAAGGTTTAGCATATGCATTTCTATGAATAGCGGTTGGTCTACGTGCACGATAACAAAAAACTACGATAAATGATGCCGCGGGTATCGTCAATCACCGATGCTGAATAGGCCATTTCCAAATTTGAAATAAACATTCAATGTCGTGTGGAATGTAATAAATAATCTTTTACAAAACCTGTCAAACATTATCTTTTGTTTGAGAGTTAAGCATAAATGTTTTACAGACTTTGGTATAGATTTCAGTTGAATCAACTTTAACAGTGAGCTATGTAGCATAGGATTGCAATGCACCCCCATATATTTTTCAAACCCACTTGTTTGTAATCCCTATACTATTAAATTTGATGTTCTCAAAGTCAAATATTGTCGCAAAGGTGTCAATTTGATGATTATCTTGAATCAGAGAGAATGGACCTTGAAAATTAGTTGAATTTAGTTTAAAATTATTTCAGATGATTCGTTTCGCCATGCATAAAGAATCAGAAAGGTTTAGTATAGAGGGCACATGTGGTGCGGGGCACATGTGGTGCAGTGGATCAGCGCTCGGCTCATAAGCAATAAGGTTTTTGGGTTCGAGCCCCCTGTCGCCAATGTTTTGTGTCACTTGGGCAAGGCACTTTACCTCGCTTGCCTCTCTCCACCCAGGAGTATAAATGGGTACCGGTTGAAAAGGTTGAAAAGAGGATTTCTTTTGACTGTAAAAAGATATTATTCCATTGTTTGTTCTACTTTAAGCTGGCGCCAAACTAATACTTTGGTATTTAGGTTACTTTCAGTCCAATCTACCCGGAACGTGCAAAATGAAAGCGAAAATATTCTTTGCTCTAATATCGAGCAGAGTTTATCAAAGAACTTAATATTTTCTCAGGAAAATTCGTTCCATAAAATACATATATAAATTCTCCCGAAATTCCCCAAAATGACGTTTGTTAACATTTTCGCTTTTAGTAAGCCCCCTTTAAAGGCACTATCAGTGATTTGCTCAATTAGAAAATCGAAAAAACATCAATAAACAGTTTTTTGCATCTTTGTAACAAGTATAGGTTATCCCAACATACCCCAAAAGTGATGAGCCCAAAAGCAACCCAATAAGGACAAAATCGGGTATTTTAGTCATTACTGTCCGCACGGACACTTGCTGTAACACGTAATTGAATGGAGAATCATATCTTTGAACGCTATTGTTTTCTACCTTTTCTGTCAATTTTTCAGTTGGAAAAAATAATTTATGTGAATTCTACAGACTTATCCTTCACATTACAGCTACTCTTGCAAGTTTCAAATATTTTGACTCTTTCGGTCGAATCACTGATAGTGTCTTTAAGTGCAAAAATTGAGAAACCCTAGTGGTCAAAATAATGTCATTTGCACCGGCCGAAATGGCCCGTCGGATAAAATGAACAGCTCCAAAGATGAAATAATTGGAGCTTATATATGAGAGAAATGTTATAAATGGTGCTACTGACCACATTAAAGGGGTTTCGATGAAATATGAAAAGGTGTGTTGTTAGATCTTATGTTTTTTTATAATTAAGCTTCTAGAAATTAGAGCCAAAAATGCCTCAACCTATTTTTAAAATTCAAAGAGTTGCCTTATCTTTACCCTAAGTACAGAAAAAACTGCACAGTTAAGAGAGCTCAGCAAACTTTGAACACTATAGAAATATAAAAAAAAAAAAAAAAAAAACTTGTTTGTAATCCCTATACTATTAAATTTGATGTTCTCAAAGTCAAATATTGTCGCAAAGGTGTCAATTTGATGATTATCTTGAATCAGAGAGAATGGACCTTGAAAATTAGTTGAATTTAGTTCAAAATTATTTCAGATGATTCGTTTCGTCATGCATCAGAAAGGTTTAGTATAGAGAATTTGGTGAAAATGTGATAAATCCTCGGGCTGAAATACATTATCCAAGAAAATCTCGATTGAAATCTTTTTTGAATAGGTCTTGCATGTTACTTTGTGCATGTACACGGAAAAAGGATATTTTCAATTTTACAGTATTTTAATGGCAGCAATTCTACCATTAAATTACCGTAAATATGCAGTATAATAATACTGTAAAAATTAATTCAATCAAAACACTTTAAAGACATATACATTTGGTGAGTAATTACAGAAATCATGAAAGCGTATAGAGAATAAAGACATCAGTATTGGATATTAGAATATTACAAAGACGAAAAACGCACAGAACACAGGACAGGATAAGGACATCAAACTCTCATCCACTCTGTATTTAACTCGCCTCTCTCTTCTCCCCTTTCTCTCTGTGTGTCTCTGTCTGTCTGTCTGTCTGTCTGTGCTAACTGAGGTATATACTTGTGTGACTACATTTCCTATTTGCTACTTGTGTCTAATTTTAACAAAAGAAACGTCACACAAGTATACCTTGTCTGTCTGTCTGTCTGTCTGTCTATCTGTCTCTTGCCCTCTCTCTCTCTCTTTCTTTCTCTCTCGCTCTCATTCTATTTATTTTCGGAATTTTGGATGATTCATCAAAGTCATGCATCGTGTTTTTAACACTTTTTTGAAATATAGGCGGTTGGGGGGGTTGAAAAGGTTGAAAAGAGGATTTCTTTTGACTGTAAAAAGATATTATTCCATTGTTTGTTCTACTTTAAGCTGGCGCCAAACTAATACTTTGGTATTTAGGTTACTTTCAGTCCAATCTACCTGGAACGTGCAAAATGAAAGCGAAAATATTCTTTGCTCTGGTATTGAGCAGAGTTTATCAAAGAACTTAATATTTTCTCAGGAAAATTCGTTCCATAAAATACATATATAAATTCTCCCGAAATTCCCCCAAATGACGTTTGTTAACATTTTCGCTTTTAGTAAGCCCCCTTTAAAGGCACTATCAGTGATTTGCTCAATCAGAAAATCGAAAAAACATCAATAAACAGTTTTTTGCATCTTTGTAACAAGTATAGGTTATCCCAACATACCCCAAAAGTGATGAGCCCAAAAGCAACCCAATAAGGACAAAATCGGGTATTTTAGTCATTACTGTCCGCACGGACACTTGCTGTAACACGTAATTGAATGGAGAATCATATCTTTGAACGCTATTGTTTTCTACCTTTTCTGTCAATTTTTCAGTTGGAAAAAATAATTTATGTGAATTCTACAGACTTATCCTTCACATTACAGCTACTCTTGCAAGTTTCAAATATTTTGACTCTTTCGGTCGAATCACTGATAGTGTCTTTAAGTGCAAAAATTGAGAAACCCTAGTGGTCAAAATAATGTCATTTGCACCGGCCGAAATGGCCCGTCGGATAAAATGAACAGCTCCAAAGATGAAATAATTGGAGCTTATATATGAGAGAAATGTTATAAATGGTGCTACTGACCACATTAAAGGGGTTTCGATGAAATATGAAAAGGTGTGTTGTTAGATCTTATGTTTTTTTATAATTAAGCTTCTAGAAATTAGAGCCAAAAATGCCTCAACCTATTTTTAAAATTCAAAGAGTTGCCTTATCTTTACCCTAAGTACAGAAAAAACTGCACAGTTAAGAGAGCTCAGCAAACTTTGAACACTATAGAAATATCTCTGTTTTCACAAAAACACAGGGGAACGAGCATTTAGGGAATTGGGTGTGGCGAGAAAGAGTTAGTGAGCGAGCGAGTGAGTGGCATTTTAATCAACACATGAACAATAATATTGAATTAATATATTTACATGAACTTTTCACTTGTCTTATCATGGAATATGTTTATCTTTCCCTGGAGATGGCCTGCGCACGTAAAGTGGTGAAAAAAACATGTGGCGCTTGGCCGGCCAAGCTCACATTATTATTTGTTGTGGTTGTTGTGTTGTTGTGTGTTTTATTTGGTATGTGTTTTAGAAGGAAAGAATATGAATTGCCTCCCTTGTCCCTACCTGAAGACTAAGTAAAGATTAAAATTGTCTAATATTTTTTTAAATATATTTTGTCAACTTATTTGATCAACGTAGATGGAGTACAACTTGACAATATTTAAAGCTCCACAGTCATAATGTACCCGATAAATTCTTATACATGTATATAATTGTGTTTATTCGTTATCATTATTTTTAACCCACTCCCAACCAGAATTTTTAACCCCCATGTTTTCCCTCTGATTTTACTATTACCATTGTGGAGTAAGAGTGGTATTTGATAACGGTGTTCTAATAAGTATCCAGCTATTGTATTCATTGTATAGTATTTCTGAGAAGTGATATTCGAAGAACGGTTTACCGCACTCCCTTACTTAAAATTGTCAGAGGAACCAAGCAAGCTTTGATCCAAAATCTTCTAGGAACACACGAATTACTTTTAGTGGAGGAGCTAAGACCCAGTCAAACAGGATCGTTTACCCCTCACTAGAGAAAAGGGTTCGACACCATTGGTAGTTAGTATGACCCTCTTATCAACGCTAGTAGGTAGTATTCGCAAATTGTGGTGTCACCTCTTCAATAGGCCATTTAAGTTTAACACAGGGGTCAAACCTTAAATGCTCCAATCATGTTGAAATGTATGCCATATTGGCCCGTCTAGTCATAAGATTCCAAATGTCATAGTCGTACCATCTATGACCATTGGTTTTGGGTTATGGGTAAAAATGCTAAAATGGTAACAAAGGTCAATTTTCTTTTGTAAAGGGGTCAAAATCGGAAGTTTTCCACCAATTTTGTGAAAATGATAGAATTGTTCATGCTAGCTTAATGAGTCAAACTAAGGAATAGTTTGTACATCTGCAATGCATAGTTTACCATGTTTATGGGACCCAAAATAGTCATAGGTCACATACCCAATTGGTGTTGACCTTCTTTGACCCTTATCTCCGTAAGTAACATTTAACATAAACCAAACTATACCTTGTTAGGGGTCCTCTTACCTCAGGCAATAACTTCAAGTATTTAAAATATAACAGATTAACTTTTAATGTTGACCCTGACAAATCTAGATTGACCTTTTTTTACCATTTACCATTTTTACCTTATAACGCCAAAACCAATGGTCGTATGTGGTACAAACTATACATTTTTTGAATCCTT
>JAMKCH010014604.1:0-58056 GCA_023653785.1 Ophioderma brevispina
ATGCAGTCATTTTCACCGCTATTTGCACCTTTTGGAGGACTCCTTCGATTAGCGCACCGACGGCACAGCACTGACTGGCATTGTTGATTATGCAGGGCAGTAAATATATAATTAAACCTGGTTATATCGAAGCGTGTTATGACGATAACTAAATTAACCTCAACCCGTCTACTATACAGCGGTATAACATGACCTCCTATTTTTGCCATGCGAGCATCTACGTATACTTCCGGGTCACGTGACCAACCTTCAGAACGTAAACATGGTAACTGGTCTTAGATATAAAATAATTATTGAACACACATCTAGTGGTCTCATGATAATCTGAGTTTACTAACCATAAAATGAATGAAACACTTTGTCTACCATGCTCTATTCGAAATTCGCGCTAGTGTATGGATATGTGTTTTTAGCATACGGACGGCACAGTAGCATCATACCCCTTCACACGTGACGCTTTCATACCGGAATTTCCTATGTCATGTATGACACAAACTGTCCGACCGTCTCGAATAACATGTTAATAGTGGCGCATGGTCATACTAATGGTTTTTAATTTATTGTTTTGTGTTAATATACCATTTTGATGAAACCTCGATCTGTGGTCAATAATTATCTATAGAATGCATTGTGTAATATTATTCGTTGTACGGTTCTCCTTTAAGGCAGATGACACAAAATGATAAAAAAATGCTAACAGAGAACAGTGTATAACGCCCTCATTTCATGAATTTTCATCCACTCTCAAAAATGGCGTTGTAGTAACCGCGTGGTATATAGCCAGTGGGGTCTACTCCAGTACTGTTTACACCACATCCCCCTGCTCTCCCCCTATTTGACAACTACAAGTAGCCATTGGGTAGGGTATCGCAAGATTAGCCACTGTATACCGAAGAACTGTGGTACTTTGCAAGCCCAGTCTTGCAGCTACTGCCTCAAGCCGCAGTGTGTTCTGTGCAGTAGCTCCACAGTAACATGGTGTAGCTCACAGTAGCTGCCGTATAGGCTACCATGTGGGTAAGACATGGCCGGGAGAGACTTGATTTGACCAAATGTCGCGTGCGTATCAGGTTTTTCATGGCAAAAGGGCGTATCTTACGAGATCGGCCCTTTTTTTGCCGCGAATGAAAAATAACTGCTGCATCGGCCATTTTCATGACAAAAGGCGATCTTAGAGTTAGGCCCGTTTGCGTCGATGAACAATAACTGCTGGCTCGTATTTTCATGGCAATAGGGCGTATCTTAGAGTTACGCTTTTTTTGCCGTGAAGAAAAAATAACTAACGTATAATTTATTTCATGGCAAAGGCCGTTCTTAGAGTTAGGCGAGGGGTTACTTGGTAAGTGACCTGTAGCGGGGGGGAAATCCCTTTTGCCGCGATGAAAAATCACTGCTGCTCGGGTATTTCATGGCAAAAGGGCGTATCTTATAGATAGTTCTTTTTTTCTTCACGTCACAAGGGCCTACCGTATCAGGATTTTTCTGCAAAAAGGGCTTAGCTTAAAGATAGTCTCTGGACAATCAAACTTTTATGGCAAAAGGGCCATATTCTCAAGATATGCCCTTAGACAACAAAAGTTATTTTCACATGGTGTTGGAGCATTTTGTTCACTTGTGTGGTGAAGCAAAATAGGTACTTGCCATTTGGTCAAATCCCATTTGGTCTAATGGCCATTTTTGGCTAACTCATTGTCACGTCCCATCTTCTAATATCCACTTGGCTAAACCTAGGTCTAGTCATGTAGTCTAGTATTAATCTGGTCTAAAACTCACATCGTCTAATTTCCATATATCGTCTAGACCTATTTGGTCTATACCATTTTGGGTTTATATCCATTTGGTCTAATATCCCATCTGGTCCAATACCAATTGGTTTAATACCCATTTAGTCTATATCTTTCTGGGCACCATCCATCTGGGTCTAATATCCATTTGGTCGATTAATCCATCTTTTACTACTCTAATTTTCAGCTAGTCTAATATTCATTTGGTCCTAATACCTTTATTTTGGTTGGTCATGCCCCATTGGTCCTAATATCCCTTGGGTCTATGTCCTCTGTCTATATCTATTGGTCTAACATTTTTTAAAAAATGTGTAAAGAATCAATGATTTTGGCTTTAACCTCCAAATGAATATTAACCAAATGAGTATATTAATCTAGACCAAGTAGAATTCGACCATGAGGACCATTAGACCAAGTGGATATTTAGACCAATGACATTAGCCAAATGGGTATTAGACCAAATGGATATTAGACCAAATGGATCTAAGACCAGATGACGGTTGACCAGTTGGTATTAGACCAATGAATATTAACTGGAATAGTTAGAATGGTGTTTGCGTATTAGACCCAATGGTAGTCCACAAAATGGCATTAGACTAGATGGCCATTAGATCAATTGAATATTAGACATTCTGGTTGTTAGATAAAGTAAGACTAAATGGTTATAGACAAATTGGTAGACAATAATGGCTTTAGTGGAGAATATTTTAAAATGTTATGCCCAAATCTGTGTACACAGATCGCAGATGTGTGTGCACAGGGTATTGTAAAATTAATGGCCATAGTCTGTGTCCCTAGTGATGAGATATAAGCCCGCCGGGTATGGTAAGTCACGCCGTCCCATCTGTCTCGCCCCTGATTCTATTGGTAATATGACTTAGTTACGTGGGATGGGGAAGGTGTTAACAGGGGAGAGGGAAAGTCTTTTTGTTGCCCTAAAAATGGTGCGTAAGTTTTCCTGTAAAATGGCGTAACTATGAGTTACGCCCTTTGCCATAATAAAGGGGGTTGCGTTTTCGTTGATTATTTTAAAACGGCCTAACTTTGAGATACGCCCTTTTGCCAGAAAATTGTGAAAAACATTCAAAAAATGCCTTGAGATAGTACCATCCTAATCTTGTAACGCACCTTTTTTTGCGACTTGAGAACCATCAAAAATGGAAAGATCATCCTCGAATTACCCAGGAGATGTCACAACCAAAGTCAAAATTTTTTTTGAGTTACGCCCTTTGCCTTGAAAGGCCCGAATTGCAGCAGCATAAGAAGGAGAGTACATACGTAAATTCACTTTAAAAGTTGAAAATGTCAGTTTATTCATCTTAGGTGCAACACCTCAAGAAGAATCCATTCTAGTAATTTGAGACATTGTCGATAAAGCAGACTTGACCATGAAGGCAATCCCACATATGGAAGTTGATCATCTAACATACCTCCTCTTCATTCACCTTCACCCTCCTTCATTCTACCTTCTCCTAACCTCTTCAGATGAAAACAGTTGCAGGGTTCGTCTTCGCCCTCCTCTTTAAATGAATTAAAGAAATTGAAACTCAGATATTAATACAAACCCACGCAAGATGTGTTATCGCATGCATACGCTGCCTTATGTACTTGTAAATACATGTACATGTATACGGCAAATTATTCTGAAAGTACAATAATGGGACCGTCACCATACAAAATAACAGTTTGTGGTAAATATTTTATAATCATTGAATCCACAAACTTAATGTTTAACATGTGACCAGGCATGTAGACAGAAATATTGGAGATTATTTTTATTGGGGTCTGAAACTTAAATAAAATTTTTCGAGAATTCCTTCTACATTCGGTCCAATTTTTGGAGGACAAAGTTATACCAATAAAAATAGGCCGCTAGAAACTGATTAAGCTGGTAGAATTTCCAAATATTTTGCTTGAAGTGTACTACAGGATAATTTTTAATTAAGTATGTTAAAAGAATGTATTTAGCGGTCCTGAAAAAGAATATCTACCCAATAGATTGCCTTATTAGCAGAATTACCTAACAAATGTTGTCTCCGAGGTCGCCATGTTTGGCATTGGTGATGTTGCTCGGCATTGGTGACGTTGTAATGACTTGAAGGAAACAATAGACAAAACATGTGTCTGTGGAATGCTAAGTACCTCCCGGAGTACTCTCTGGTCATTCAAAATTCCGATTATTGTGGTCCAGTAGAATCACGATCGATCGCTTAAAAACTGGCGAATTCTTGAATAGGAGATACGTGAGAAGGTTTGGTTTGTTTTCTCCTTGGCTGCTTCTTTCAAGACACACTATGGTACTACAAACCATCGTGATTTCTGTATTACGTTTGCTGATCAAAATGGCTGCAAATCATAAAACGTAAAATCTTTAAACGTTTACTTTGTTATCATCATATAGTGTCATTTTTCTGATTGAAAACATTTCGTTTTTACAAAAATGTAGTTTATAATATTTTGAAGCAAAGGCATTATATATGCCTGGTATTTCAACTTTAATTTTATATAGAAGCATGCATTTTAAGGCTCCATCATGATGTTTAAAGAAAGGATTTCACATTTTTTTTTTGGGCAATGCCCAGAAGACAAAGTTTTGTGCTAATGTCGACAGTCCACCGTCAGGAAATCTTCGTCCATGAGCAATATTAATCAGCTGTCCTTCATGCATGGTTTGTTTTAAAACTTTTTTACTTGCCCCTTTGTTTTCTGAGTTAGAAATTTAACTATTTGCCAATAAATATTAAAAAAGAAACAGGATTTTATAGACAAAAATAATTTCATTCTGCACATTGCGTCACTTTAGCAGGTAAAAAGTCCAATAATTAGTCACAAGCACAGTCCCAACTATCATCACATTAGCACAGTTCTACAGCCAAAAGTGGACCTTTGCCCGTTTAGGATTTTTTTTTGGGGGTGGGTGAGTATGGGCCTGCAGGCGCTCCTTCTTTTGGACATAAATTTACTAAATGCCGATTTACAAAGGGGTTTCTTGCCATGTGCTTTGTGGGTGTGTGTGCGTGAATTGTTGTAATGCTTCGAAGAGAATCTCTAGACCTCAATTCGTGTTGCACCGTCACTCATTACCGGTGTCCAGCATGTGTGGCCATATTTCATGGACTCGATCGTCAGACGATGGTAGCCAAGACATCACAAATTAGCCGTTGCCATTTTTAATCAAAAATAAATCGGTCTTCGGATCGCCTGCCATCACGGTTGATCTTGGCGTGCCCTTTGACCACATCAACAGATGAGGGATCCAATGTTGCACCCTATGTGAATTTGCGTTACAATTGAAGTTCAATTTTCAATTTAGCTGATAATATGTTAAAATTGTACCTATCTTACAACTTTGACCTCACCATGACCTTTGACCTTGGGATGGGACTTTGACCGGGGATGTGACCTTTGACCGCGGGAGTGAGACCTTGACATCGGGAATGGACCTTTACCTCGGATGTGACCTTTTGTGACCTCGGGATGTTGACCTTTGACCCGGGATGTGACTTTGACCTCATTAACAAAATGGAAGGGATCCAATGGTTTTTGACATATGAATCAAGTTTGGTTCTAATGGAAACTCAACTTTTAATTTAGGTCAATTTACATTTTCAAAGCATGTTTTCTATGGGGAATGACTACGATAGCAGTAGTTCAAACAAGGTTTGCGTTTCTTTTGCACGTTTGTCAAAAACCTCGACGTTCTCGGTAGGTGGTCTACACCTGATCCAGTGAAATTTGAGAGAAATTCATATTTAAACAAGAGACACCAATGGTGATGGTCCTCAGGCATGTATTAGTATTGTGCCACCCACCCCCCCTCACCACTTGGGGGCACAACATTTTTCTAGTGGCAGATATAATCTTGATAAGTCCCCACATGAGCATAAGGAAGAGACATTATGAGTAGCCCTCCAGTTTTACATTATATTCCAACAATTATTGGATTAAACAATGCTTGTGGGACAAGGAATTGATCATTTCCCAAAGAATGCCCCTTTAATCAGTCTACATGACCTAACTAAATCTATGAGCACCCCCATATGGGCGTTGGATCAACGTTTCTTCTGAGCATGTTCGGTATTATGGAAATGATTTGAGGCACAAGATGGGAATTTTATAGTTTTTTTTAAAGAATGCCCAACAACACCTATGACACACAAAGGCAGGCATTTATAATAACGCAATATGTTGTGATCAAGGATCAGATCACTTGAGCACTGTAAGGTAAGGGTAGTATCAACCTCTATGCTTTGTTTTCACCCGAATTTCGGATTTTTGCCTCCATTTTAAACATCAAATGTTCTATAGTACCAACAAAGGGTTTATCACTGCAGACAATTCCTGAGCTGTATTTTTTGCGATTTAAAACAGCTATTTGACCAGTTAAGTCGCAAAAAACCGATTGGTTCTAAACGGCGGGAATTTTAAGACATTCACGCCGTCAGGCGCAAGACGCCCCATCGCTTCGCGCGGGTGAATAGTTGCTGCGTCGTAATGAAGCGTGCGCGTGTTTTAATGAGTTGCGCGAATGCATCTTGGAAAAAACGACAAATAATATTTGAAAATGCAAAACAAAGCGGGCTTTTTTGTATAAATTTGACCAGATGAAATTTCAAGTTCTTCTAATTTTGGAGTAGAGACAAAAATGTTTGATTCAAGGGGAATAAAGATTGTATTTTCATCACTTGCACAACATACTCAATTTTGAAGTTCAAAGATAAAGTTATTTGAGAAAGAGACAGCTGAAATGGCGTGAAAAGTCCACTTTTTTTTACGAAAACACAGATTTCTCAATGTTCAATTGTCGCAAATTTGGACAAATTTCAGACAAGATAACTCCAAAAATACCGAAGTAAAAGTTTAAGGTTTAACTTCCTACGATCGCAACGGTCTTTCTCTAGGGACGGTTTTTCCAATTTTTTTCATTTTCGATTATAACTAAAGATAGTCTCCAATATATAACTTAAAATGTTGGACAAAAAGAAAGTAAAAAATCACACTTTTTTGACATTTTTCCTTATATTTCGAAAGTAGGAAAGCTCTATTTTTAAAAATGAAAAAAACGGCCCTAGACAAATTTGTTGTTTCTAAAAACATAACATAAGAAATCATTGAAAATTCAAATGTTTTGTTTATGCGGTCTGAAAATTTTGGGGCAAAATCGTGTTTTTTTAGTTATTTTTCTCAAAATACTCAAAGTTTACCTAATCTGATCCATCATCGGGTTCATCGTCATATTTTCTTTCTGAAATGTATACTTTACTTACAATAATTCAAATATTTGCAAAGTTACAACCAAAATAGATACTCGGAAACTCAAGGTCACACTGCCCTTAATCGGAACCATGCGACTTTGACCCCAAATCTATGAAACACCCTATATGGGACTTGGGTCAGCGTTCTTTAGTGATTGAATGGAATAGTTGTGGCAACAAGGAATTTATAGAATTTTCAAATGAATGACCCTTTAATCGGCTCATGTGACCTATGACCATATTTTGAACACCCTATATGGGCCTTTGGTCAGTGATTATTCTGACGATTTTCGCTGCAATCAGGCCAAGCGTTTGGCAACAGACGCATTAGGCAAGTGGACAGCAGTTTCTCCTTACTAAGTTAGTGATTATAGCATTGATTTGTTGACACAGGATGACTTTCTATATTTCAAGATACCCCATTTAATCAGTCGTACATGATCTTTGAATCCAAATCTGTGAACATCCCTTATGCTCTTGGGTCAGCACTTCTTCTAACCAAGTCTAGTGATATAGCAAGTGATTGTGGCACAAGAAGGAATATAGATTTTCAAAGATTAACCCCTTTAATTGGCCCATCATGACCTTTGACCCACTCTGGAACACCAATGGACGTGGGTCAGCGTTCTTCTGACAAACTCTAGTGATTATAGCAATTGTATTGGTGGCACAAGAAAGGAATTTATAGATTTTCAAAGAATGCTCACTTAATCGGACCACGTGACCTTTGACCCAAATTGTGAACCACCCCCACATGGCCCTTGGGTCAGTGATACTCTGACCGATTTTCGCGCTGCAATCTGCCCAAGGGCAATTCCAGGTCAATGTCCCCGTGAGCCTTAAAAATGAAAATTATTTTTACTGCAACCAATGTTACATTGAATATGGAAGAAAGATACTTATCTGTATAAATCTGCTTCTAATATTATTTTCAGGTTTTTCTTGTTGTTTCTGGTTTTTGGAAAAATGTATTCGAACAAACAGATTTTTGCAAATTTTACTAAAATGGGGGGCTGGGTCAAATATTTCAGTTCCTGATATATGAATATGACCACTGAAATGTTATTAATTTCTTAACCTAATTAACCAAGGAGGTAACTTTTAATAACTTACACTTTTAAATCAAATTCAGTATCTAGAGGGCGCTTTTGAGTTTCAAACCATTTACTTCTCGATTTTCCACGAATGTATTGTAACGTCCATACGTTTTATACTATTTTTTCCTTAACTACACTACCATGCCCCCTTGCAATTGATTATAATAAATCTATGTAACAATGTTAAGTACATATATGGAGATATAACAAGTGAAAAAAAATAATTATACTAATTAGAAATATGATAATGAGCGTAATGGACGTTACCGTCATGGACGTTAAGTTCACGGACGTTACACATTTAAACACCCCCATAAATGGGTGATTATGGGGTGTTTGTTATGGTAATGTTTAAAAATTGGTATTTTTGAATTCAGTGTGTCAGAGAATCTGTTCTTGAGTTTCATGACATTTTGATAATAGAATTCTTAAAAATGACCATGTCAGTGTCAAAATTGGCACGAGGGCGATTTACATCATTTTTCGCAACTTTTTTTTAAATACGCTACCTTCCAAGGGGAAAAATGGATAAGAAATCATAGTTTACTGCTCAAGAAAGTTCACCCTTCTTATCACCTTTAGGTTTGAGGAGGCTAAAGTTATCTTGGAAATACGCCCAGGAATTGTAAAGGGAAAAGTGCATGACCCTGTGCTTTTCAATGGGCGTACATTAATTGCAATATTCAAATGAATGTACAGGCAAACTAAATGAAGGATAAGCTGACTCAAATTTCAGTGAGCATGTACATATTTGGTTTATCTTTATAGTGGTTATATGTTAGAGTAGGTTTTTTCAAAAACGTGTTGTGAAACAAAATAGAAAAGCCGCCATCGTACCCAGGTTTGACAGAAAACGGTTATTTTAAATAAATAACATATCCAAACAGCAGGTAAACTTCAAAAATAGATTTATGGCATCAAAACAAAACTGATAACAATGCAATAAGCAATACCTATGGGTTATCATTTTAGATGGAGCGAATGTTGAAAAAGTTCAAATTAGTAGTCCATGACCATACACAAATGTAACGTCCAGACATTACATTGGAAGATTTTTCTATTATAAAGAAGGTTGCTTTCTATTTTAATTCAAAGTTAAATAAAGTGTTAACATAGTTAAAATATAAACAGATAATGAAATTGACGATGGCACCTTAAGAGAGTTTGGTTATAAAATGATGTCCAAAAAAACTGCTTGCATTTTAGTAACGGTCATTGACGCCGACTTCAACAGCTATTTTCGTGTAATGAACTAGTAGCTTCTAGATGTTTGTGTTTCTTGTTAAACATTAGTATGTTAACTATACAGTACCAGAAATAAAATTAAATTCCGTAGCTTTCAAGTAGTTGGATATACTTTGAAGTACAGAGAGGTGGGCAAAATGAACGGCCCAATTGCTCGGGTGGAAGGCCCACGCGTTTGGCAACAAGACGCATATGGGCAAGTGTGCGAGAGAGAGTGAGAGAGGATAGAGATAGAGATAGAGATAGAGATAGAGTAGGAGATAGATAGATAGATAGATAGATAGATTAAGATAGATAGATAGCTAGATAGATAGATAGTAGATAGATAGATTAGATAGACAGACAGACAGATAGAGTCAACACATTGCCATAACAAAGCTCTTGCATACTACGTATTGTGAGGCTAAAAAAAATTCATCCTGTCCTTTAAGGCAGGCGGAAACAAAAAAAGGGTTTGGGGCGATTCCAGCGTCATGGACATTACATATTGGACCACTTTTCTGCTTTACTGGTATATTAGGTGATGTATTAAACTCTGTATTTTGGGTGTTAATGATGATTGTAGCTGGGCTATAAAAATTGTACCTCTCATCAATTTGTAGGGAAGCCATGATTAATTATTACGACAGAGTTATGAAAATGAGCGTCATGGACATAGCAGAAGAAAAAAAACATGTTGTGCCACCCACTATTGAAGTCAACTCAAACACTCTCTGAATTGAGTTCATTTTAACGCAAAAGAAGTCAGGATAGGTTAGGTGGAGTTAACTCTACAAGAATATTAAACGCAAATTGTAACAGTATCTTCCACACTGGCAGGCAGGTCATCAATCATACGGCATCATGGACATTACACTTTTTGCGTATGGACATTACGCTCCAAAATCTAATAGTCTCTTCTAACTTTTGGCTTAATAATGATTGCTATGTTGTCCCTTGGCAATTCTTATGGTAAACAGGTGGATGGCAATGACACTTCCTTAAAAAAGTTAAAAGTAGTAAATCCATTATAATTATGAACCAACCTTTACTCACTGGACCAGCAAGTTTTTTCTACGTCGATGAGAAGGGAATCGCTGCTATAGAACAAAATAGTGAAAATAATATTTGACAATTTAGTAGAACTCAGTTTAGACCCTGAACTTTACATAATAATCTTCCATTTTCCTTATTGACCACATATATTTCAGATTGTTTTGATCTCACTGAAAGACTTTTAAAAACACAGTTACCAGCAAACTTTCAACTTCTAGAGAAATTTGAAAACCAATTTCTTACAACTTTTTAACACTCGCGCTTGCACTAGGGTTATACATGTAGGAATCATGATGGCCGCGGAATGGGATCTCATTAATGTGCCCTTTTTTTTTTAAGTCAGGGGCTACATATCTCATATGGTGATGAAATTTGGTAATGGGTATATGAGTGAATCTGAGCCCAAAAAGTTTACAAAGCAATCTTGTGATAATACTTGGGTATAGCATCATTACAAAAAACCTGTGATAATGCCTACCTATGTAAAGTATGCTCTTATTTATGCCAACAAATGATTCACATGTCACCAAAGGTATGGTATAAGTAGTTTGCATGTAGCAACGGACTTCGCATATCCGATGTACCATTTTAGCAGAGCATTTTAAAAAGGGTTAACCGAGTCATACGGACGGTCATACGGACACACAAAATTTGGACTAGCATGTGCCTCCATGAACATGTGTTCAGTGACCACAAAAATGAGTATTTTAAGGAAATTTTGTATAACCGTCTCCCGCAATTAGACATACGGACGCATCTCAAAATCCACCTAATAACACTGATTGTGGTTTAACCAGTAAACCAGTAAAATAAACAAAGATCGTAATGTTTGTGTTTGATGTCAAACTCTTATTGGATGGCATGGTCAGCCCGTAGGCCCGGATTTTTTTCTGGGGGGGTGCGGAATTTTCCAAAAGTGGACCTTTTTCCAAAAATGTGGACCTTTTTCACAATAGAGGGGGTGTAAATTTGACAAAAGTGGACCTTTTTGCCCAAATATTGCCATTTTTTGACCCAAAAAAGCACAAAATAAAATCCTTTTTTTCCTAGCTCGCCTTGCTCGCACACATCATTTGTTGCGGGCCTTTAATGGAATTTGGAATTTGGGGGTGTGGGGGGGGGTACATCGCACCCCACGCACCCCCCTGGCTACGGCCCTGATCAGGTGCACATATCACGCTTAAATCTGTGAAATTCACCGGGAAAGGCTTCTGTTGATTCTCAAGTCGGAATTTTGATACGCACGTATAAAAATTACAGAACTCAGATAAAAGTACTGCCTTTTCTTTCAAGGCCACCACTTGCAGGTTATGTGTGCATATCCATGCCAGTACAAAATATACGAATATGAATTATTATTATGTTTTGATTTTGCGGCTTAGCAAATCGAGCTGCTAATCCACTTAAATACCTAAAGATGCGAATTCTGCAAAGAAACGCCCATACCTTTATACAGGGTGAGTAAAATTATACAGGGCGAAATAAATACCTTTTTGTGACATAAGTTTCTAAATCTAGTTGTGTCCACATTGGTAAAACAAACCATACAGTGTCATAATCTTGTGTTATGTTTGAGACTAGTTATTTTACACTGGTCCATGTTTAAAAAAACTCAATATTCCTATATGGATAGCAATATACAGGTGGTTCAATTTTATAGGGTTTATTTATTTTCATGATATTTTTGTGTAATTTAAATTCTCTCAGCAGTCGCACGCAATTTGTCAGTCACACTAATGTTTATTTTGGACTTGTAGGCACAGTTAGAAGTGGTATGTATTGTGCTTAATGGTCATGTAGGACAATTATGCTTTATACATTCAGTGTAATTTCAGAAATCTTTTCCTGTGTAGACGTAGCGGACCTTATTTTAAATGTGAGAATATACAGAATGATTGTCTTCCATTTTTATCACCCTATGATTTTTATCAAAGGAATGCTGGTTTTAGAAGAGACCTACACTTTTTTACTACTATTTTATTAGTTCAGCTTCCATGTAAAATTTAGGACCCGTTGAGCACCAGAAGTTTGCTCTTACAGGTAATTAATTTCTAATCACCCTTATTTTAATCAAAAGTACACAAGACTATGGATTATAATCTGTTATGAAAGCACTTGCTTCCATTACAATGGCCAGGAAAAGATTTACATTGCTGAAAAATTGTAAAAATCTTTTATGTATTTCAATACTTCATAATAAGCATAATTTTGACCACCCATGTATATTTAACACATTGTGAACTCTTTCTTCTTTGCTTGTTGAAGGGCCTAAGCAATACCTTTCTGAATCCTTATTTTGATCTACATATATCATTCAGAATAGAACCCACACAGTCACAATGAGAAGAAAAATGTTACTTTGTTGTTTCACCCGTATATTCTGTCCCCACCCTGTTAATAACATTGTACTTAGAGATGGCATCATTGAAATGCGTGGTCTTAATGACTTAGATATGGCATCATGTGGAGTGGCCATGGTCTAGTGGTTAGAGAGCTTGCCTCTGGACCCACTGGCCCCGGTTTCAAATCTCGGTGGGGTTAACTTGCTGGATTTTCTAGGTAACTCAATTCTGATTTAATTTGTATAGGTAATATTGGTTACTATTAGAATTGCCACTCTCCTCATGGTTCTTGATATGGCAAATGACCATGAAAAGCTCTCTGTGTCCCATTCTGTGTGTTTCGTCAATGTCTGAATGTAGCAACCTGGCCGCTGGATTACTGCTGCCGTAGTAAGGTTGCGTTTGTCTCTGTCTTCTACTGCGCTTTGTAAGTTTCGGGAAAAAGGCGGATTACAATGTGTAACAGATTATTAATATAAGCTTTCCAAATGTGTAACTTCTAATGAGTCTAGAAGTGTATTGATTACATGCCATACTCTGTTGAAATGGAAAAGGCACAATTTTGTTATGTTTAACCGGTAATTTATTCTTAGGACCAATTGTATGAAATCGAGGGTAATGCGACCTATGTCAGGTAGTCAAACTACAAATAGAGCTCTTAAAATGGCCGGATGATAACAACGAGCTTGACTTCTACAGTCTGGATTAATATTTGTTTGGACAAAATCAAACATGTACCCGACCATTTGTTCGAAATTCTATCCGTAAATGCCTCTGCATTTACGGTTAGAAAGCCTTAAAGTCTGACCAGGGATTTTTTGAAATATATATTTTTGTGCATTACTGAAAACCAGTCAACTAGAACTAAATAGATTGAACATGGCGGAAAAATCGCATCAACTAGCATAGCATGAAGCCTCGGTGTGAAATAGCTCCTTGCTATGGCATGGTTGAAGATGCAATTTACCCAATGTTAGACTTTGTGAAGACATGAATTTTAAAGACACTCAGTGATCCACCCGAAATATTAAAAATATTTTAAATTTGCAGGAATAGCTTTTAAAGTGAAGATAAGGCTGATAGGAACTCCCAAACTGTATATTTTCCAACTGAAAATTGACAGAAAAGGACGAAAACGGCAGCGTTTAAGATATGAAATCTCCATTCGTACTGTAGGCAGTAAGTGTCCGTATGGACGTTAATGACTAAACTAATTTGATTTTGATGTTTGGTTGTTATATGTCGCCTTTGTCCTATTTGTTACAAAAAGACAAAAATCTGATTTTTGAAGATTTTTTCGATTTTCGATTTAGCCAAATCACCTGATCAGTAGTGACGTCAAAATGGCACTCCAAATTGTGTGGAATGCTCCACAAGGGCATAAACGTGAACAATTTTCTTGGCATTCTAAATTCTTTGTTAGGCTGGGGAAAGTTATATAGCTTATATTTGGCCATGTTGTTTTGAATTGGGCAGTAACTGATGGAGTTTTTGACTCTGCGCGACACTTTTGCGTACTTTCTTTAATTTTCTCAGCTGGTACACAAGCTATCAGCTGTATTTGGTTTTCCAATTAAAGCTTATGATAACAGCAATACATTCATACCAAAAGATATAAAAAATAATGTTGGTTTTCCTCAAATTTAGTGTTAAATAGCGCATGTGCAGGGTTGAGGCTATCATGGGATGAGGATTGATCTGGGTGGGGATAGTGATGAGCAAATCTCCTGTAGCACCTGATGGGCTACACACCATAGATCAATGCTAATTGTGAATTTTTATTAATATTCAGATTGCATAATAGTTTTAGACATTTGATAATTGATGTCTTAATGTTTAATTATTATTAACTTAGTTTTTACTCATCAAACCCAAGAGCATCATACCTGTCTCAAATTGATCGTGTGGTGATTCCCTTAACGATATGTGTAAAAAATACTCAGTTATAATGTTACTTTAAAGAGTCTGAAATACTAAAGTATTTAGAAAGTTAACTGTTCATTGATTCAATATTCTTGTAAACAGAAGATATAACCAAATAACAAATTTATACTTAAAAAATTGATTATTGGCAATTTTAGCAATGATTGCTCTTAAAGACAATCAAGGGTGAGAATTAGGCAAATTAAAGAAAGTACAGCACGTGAAGGCCATGCTGGGGATACTTGAAATTTTTAATTAAAACAATTGATGTACACAATTAGGCCTACTTATTTATTCAGTAGCAATATTTTAGAATGATTTTTTTTTTTTTTTTTTTAATATGAATTTATTGATATAAATAACATAAAAGAATTTTATAGGCTTTTCCCAGATCAAAGCGCTTTACAACAACAAAATTACAGTACTTCAAAACAGCGAGTCTAATTTTTTTTGCTTTTTTAAAAACTTGAAGTATGCGGCTCTCTGATAGGAGTTGGGAAGTGAACTCCAGATTTGTGGACTCATACACGAGAACTTATGATCGCCAACGTTTCTTTTTGGTTTTAGGATATTGAGTTCTGGTGTAGCTTTAGAGGAGCGAAGACTTTCATTGTTACAATCCCTGGTGTTGTACAGTGATATGAGTTTGGACAGATAGGCAGGTGCACAGTTAATTATGCACTGAAATATAAAAACTAGAACTTTGAAATTCATTCGCTGCTTGACTGGAAACATTGAAGACGTGTGAGATAGGGTGATATATCGCGCCTGCGATCGGGGTCGGTTATGAGGTCGGTTTTGCCATTTGGTGCCAGGTAATGTTTTAAAGTTTTACATTTTAGGAATTCATATTTTTAATGCCTTTTGCATTTCTTCTGTTTCCTGTATAATTTGATATTCTTTTGGCAACATGATACAATGATCATATCTTGAAATATGCAATGTGAAAATATTCGCAACGAGGCCCTTGCGCAAATTATTTTTAATTACCTTAGACCTATAATGTTATATATGTATAAAAAGCTCTGATGAGAGGATTAAAAAATGTAACTTTCAAAGGTGTGGGTACACCAATACTACTCTTTCCTTGTTTCAAAGTTGGCATTTTTTAATTATTTTTTGGTCAATATTTGGGTTCCTCAACTTTTTTTGCTACACCGCCAAGTCCATTTTTAAGTGGTCATTTTTGGAATCCCAGTTATTTCTATCAGAAAGTATACTTTTATGTGTAATGGGTGTAGAATAAAAATTTACAGATATGCAAATTGCAAAGAGCCCAATTTTCATGTCGCGAAACCTGTCCACAGCAAAACTGCCAATTCAAAACGCATGGCCATATTTGAACCTTTATCTATCAGTCCTGTGAAAAATTAAATCCACAAACACAGAAATACAGTCTAAAATTAGACATTATCAAGGTCCCTGTTTCCTCTCTGCACAAACAATTGTTGCCCAGGGACCCACCCTCATTTAAATTAAATGACACTGTTGACACCTTATGTACCAATCTTGATCAAAAATTGCGGTGTTGAATCTTCACAAATTACCATGACGTGCCAACCCTTTTTAGAAGAAGATGATCTAAAGATTAATGTCTGAGGGGGCACTTTCCATTAATGCCTTCTTTTGAAAAAATAAGGGAGTGTTTCCGTAGCCGTATACGGGCTACCTACCCCCGGGGTTCCGTAGCGTATACGGCTCTATAACCAAAAACGGGGCCTTGTGGTTTAAGGTGCGATACGGGACGGAGCGTGTAAACCAGTGGATCGGTTTGATATTAGCCGGGGACACAGTCTTTTTATATGCGTGACGAACCATCCATGAAATATGAGTTTGGGACGTATTTTGTTGTATTATAGTTTTATAATACATTATCTCCAAACGAGAACCATAATTATGTATCCTGGAGCTCTTTGGCAACGATTTATTCCTTATTAAAGAAATGGGAAGTATAAACCAATACGGTGCTTTTTGATAAGCCACTGATCTGAGGTTACAAAGCCCACATCATAAAACCACGACATGGCCCAGAACATTCTTTTATCGCTCTCTTAGCCAAATTAAGTAATGTATAAATTGTCTATAAAGAGCAAAATATTAATAAAACCTAAGACGAATATACCAACATTATATTCAGATAAACATAAAAAACAAAAATAAATTAATAAAAGAAAGAAATAATAAGAAATAAAATAAGAATAATATAATAAATAAAGACAGTGACAAATGAAAAAAATTAAATGAATTAACTAAAATATGTAAATAAAGAAAATACGTAGAGTAATATAAAAAATGCTTGTCTTCAGCACCAAACCAGTTTTTTTGCAGAACAGGAAAAGATTACCGACCTAATTTTCACAAAGTGCAGAATTGTTTCCTTTCAGGATTTTCACAATGGTAAAGTACTCCCAAACAGCGTTGTTCAAACAGTTCATAACAATTTTGTTTTTAACCAAATAAAATGACACTTTTTTTTAATAATTTATATTACAAACATTTTTCAAAAAAACGGTTTTGCAACACAGACCCCGACCATTATAGCAAATATTTATAGGCTAAAAAAGTGTGGCCGATATAAAATTTACCATTTTGGCTAAAAAATGGCTCTTTAAAGGGAAAAGGGACTAAATGGGAACTTTCTTGATGAAATTCTGTAGGTATGCAGGAAGTTGATCTGAGTGTAGAAACACCTACAAAATACCTGTTGTTAAATCCGACTAAAATATTCTTGTAGTGTTTTGTTCGCTCTAAAGACATATTTCTTCTCGAAGCCCTGCCAATTTGTGGTTTGTACAAGTAGGAATAAGCCGACATTACCGAGTTGTTTCTCAAATTTCAAACTACTCAAAATCCAGGGATACTTTAGTAACAATATTTTCCAGATAAAATGAAGTATAATAATGATCGGTATCATGCACGCATCAAGCTGCCCATCGATTCATTCCATTACACTCTGATTGATATGCAAATAGAAAGCATAGCCAGTAAACAAACACCACACGTCGTGGTTTCAGCTTATCATGTACTTCAGTTCAAAGCAATACTTTGTTATTCTACAAATAACAGTGCAAGTCAAATTCTTTGAAACAAAAAGAGGTAGTGCTCTCTTAAAATATGACACATTAAAACACAATTTCATTCGAATATGCACATTGTTTTTTTCGTAAGGGGGAAAAACTTGCATATTTTGAAGTCGAATTGCTCAAGACCAAAAACAAAAACAACCTTGACAACTCGCATTCCCGGCTTGCGCCCTCTTCTTGAAATATTGGTGTATTAGTACGATGTCCGTACGGATGGTGCGTAATACGGCTACCGAAACACTCCCGGGCTAATTTACAGTATACGGCTACCGAAACACTTCGAAAAAAAAAATAATGCATTTACAGTAAATTAAACAGTTGGCAGAGTCACTGCACTTTACAGTAGAATGAATTGTTAAATTTACAACAAAGAAATTAATATCTCCTTTTTGACATGTGTAATCATGAAAAATGGGTCTACTTTCGTGCTTAATTGTATTTTTCGCCACATCCTTCCCACATCATGAGCATGCAGTTTATTCCGAGAGGCTGCGAAATATGGCCGAGATAGGGTTGGGGCAGGAAATAGAATACTAAATTCTTTACCCTACATTATAACCCAGAGTAACTACTCCAAACGCATCGTGCATAGCAAGCAGCATTGATGATTCATTAGTTACAATGTTCATTAGAAAGTAATTAAGAATTGTATAAAGTAGGAAAATCAAAATAAAATACTCACGCAGCACACTGGCACGAACACTGCGAAAACGAAACGTGTGTAACTGGAGTGAGAAAGGTCATGTAGCTGACCTGCACGCACGCACACAACATTCTATCCACAAACTACGTAAAGTTCAGAATAGCTATTGGTAAAAAAAGACAGTATTAATAGACACCATTTTGTGAATTACTTGCAGCGTTATAAATAAAAGAACAACCGTTTTATGAAATGGATCATTTTTTTACCTCCACAGGTATTAACAAGACCTTATCGTATTGCTTTCTTTCTTTCTTTCTTCTTTATTTCTTTATTTCTTTCTTTCTTTCTTTTTTCTTTCTTTTCTTTCTTCGTCATCTAATCAGCTGTCACGGACTAGTAATAATGAGTGAAATCTTGTTAGGAATTTCTTAACATTACTCGGATTGATTGAAAACACAAATTCCTAAGAACCAGTAGTTACCGACCACATGGACAATTAATTCCTACAGATAATAGTCGTCACTCGTCCGGACTTGGGACAAATTCTAAGGATCGATAGGTCTACCTTGAACCTGGACAAAGTTCCTCAAGACTTACAGTTCACCTATTATTGGATACTAATTCCTACGTACTTGCAGTCCATGTTGGAAATGGACACTTATCCCTCTAAGGAACGAGTATGCCACTCTGTTGTAGGGCATAAGTTCTAGAATGACTAGAGCCCCCAACCCCCTCTTCGGACCCATTTCGGACTGAGAAATAAATCCTTTGGAGATGGACAAGGCTTTGGTGACAGTGCTCAGGCCAGGGGGTGTTTTGTACTCGCATAAAAAGCCTGGTTTAGGGTTGAGGTCCAGGTATCCATATACATGATCCATCTACAACTTCAGCTTGACTGAATTGGAGATACCAAGATGGACATCATTTCAAGATGGTCCTGTGAGTGACAGGAAGTCGTGCTGTGGGCAGAATAGGACCGATGTTACCTGAAGTCCCTGATCTCTTGTGAGTTGGGTACCGTCTGTAGTGCAGATAGGTTGATGATTATCGTCCTCATTGACGGAAATATATTTTATTTGCGTTTTTGAACTAAAATGGTTAGTATGAGCAACTGATAATTAGACGAATGGGTTGAGGCAAAATGGGTTTTAGACTAATGGTTAATTAGGACTAACTGGTCATTAGGACGAAAGGTTTAGACCAAAGGGGTTTAGGAACTAAAGTGGTAAATAGACCAATGATCATTAGACGAAATGGGTTTAGAAAAATGGGTTTAGATAAATGGTTATTAGCCCCAACTGCTCTTAGACGAACGAAATGGGGTAGACCAAATGGGGTTTAGACTAATGGTAATTAGACCACATGAATCATTAGACGGAAATGAGGTTAGACAAAATGGGTTTAGACTAAGATGGGTCTTATACCCAACTGGTTATTAGACTAAATGGGTTTGTGTAGACCAAATGATATTAGCCTAAGTGGAAATTAGACCTATTGGGATATTAGCCGAAATTGTTTTAGACCAAAATGGCAATTAGACATTGGTTATTAGATTTCAAGTGACATAGACTAAGTGGTAATTAGCATAAGTGGGCAATTTAGACCATCTGATTTTAGACGCCCGAAACGGTTAGACCAAGTGGTGATTAGACGCGAAGTGGAATTGGACGAAGTGATGATAGACCCGTTGGACCATCTTTGAGTGTGGTATTGGCTAGTGTATTAGTCGGCATTGTTAGCTAACGTATGAATGGTAATGATGAAGCCACATATCACCTGTGTAGACAACGTGAAAACAATTGTTACCAGATTCAGGATTCAATAGCCGCACCTGCCTAATAAAGGAGTATTTCACCATTATTAAAGTCTAATTTTATTCCTGTCAGTAAAGGCATATTGTCGATGGTAAAAATTAATTTGGAGGGGGAGGATGTTGTGTTGAGATCAAAAACGAACAGTTGAAATTCAACTTTGTTCAACAGGATATGATGCTTTAACCCATTTTTCATGAACTGATATTGAATAGGTAAGGCTTCATTACCAGAATCAATTGAAATAGAATGGTTGTAAGTGTGAGACACGCTATCGATTACTTTGTTTGCCGTCAATCAAGAAACGGATATAAAGTGTTCAGGAAAAGCGAGGGTCTGGGTGAATGAAGAGAGGAGGCGATTAGGCACGTTAAATTTGTAGGTTGTATGAGGACCAAAACTCTCTAGCTACCTTTTAATGATTGGACCAAACTGTCAAACATTATTCTGGAACAAGATCAATCAATTTAAACGTATATTATCAGGTTCCCTATATCCCCCCTCCCACCACATCCCCCGACCCTTCCACCTGACTCTACGCCCCCTCCTACCCTCCGGAGTGTCCACCTAGCCCACCCCAACCCTCCCACCCCTTACAGCCGCCTCGTCGCTCACACCTACGATCGCCATCTGATTATTATTAAACTACCATGCACCGCCGAACCAGGGCACTGCTCAGCCCTCCAAGCGCTCCAGAGACAAGACTCAACCCTCCACGTAACAGCGGCACCACCCCCAACATCCACCAAGACAGAAAACCACCGTCCCCATGCTCACACACTACACCCCATGAATACTTCTTCGGGGCAAGTGAACCCACAACAATATCAAGAGTTTAACAACGCGATTGAACTATCACAGCCTCAGAAACGACCCCTTCCCATCCGGACCAGGCGCAAAAAAACAAGCAATCTACACTTCCAGGCGCCCACGGCCAGAGCCCCCTGGACAAACTAGTACACTCCTTTAACCTCTACACAACCCGAAAGGAAACCCGAACTGCGCCCGTACCACCTTTACAACGCGACCAACACCCCCAATCCCGTGTCTTCACCAGGGCGCAGCCTCAAGTAGGGATGTTCTTTCCACTCCGTGCTACTTCTTCTCCTGCAGACCATCCTTAGTCAATTTAGCACCCTAGTTACCCATCCGCCTAGTGACCATACCCAACGATCCCCCACCCCTCTTATACCCGGGGATATCCAGCTAGTTAGCCCCCCCATCCTCTCACAAAATCCATACATTTATCCGCCGTTTCCCTCCTCACCCCTTCAAATCCCGGCGTCCCCTTGTCCTCCCCACCCCAATCCGGCATTTTTTTCCTAACCCCTCCCCATATATGATGGCTCTATCTGCCCCTCTCTCTGGCTAGTCTTAAGTCAGATCCCACCCCACCCCACACTTCCCTCGGATCCGCGCCACCCCCCCCCTTAACAATCTACCCCCTAGCCTTACAACCCCATACTCCCACCCAATCCCCCAACGTCAAAAATACAACACCCCATCCCCCCCACCTCTCAAACCATCCAACCTCCCCCGGACCCCCCCCCCCGTAACATCCATCTCGACCGAACCGCTAATACCTGCCGAGTAACATCGGCTTTTTTACTACCCATTCTATCTACCGCATATCCTCCCTTCTTCTCAGCCGAAACCACACCAATAATATCCGCCCGCACATCTCCTCGAAGCGCCAACAAACAACAGCGTTCCTCCACCCCTCGCCCCCCTTCTTCCCTACCCACACCGTTATCAAAACGTACATCACAAAACTAGCTCCCCAGGCCTAACCACGGAGCAAAACCAACAGATCACACCAGCAACCCCCACCTCCCCCCTCCCCCTCCCCCCTACTCCCCCACCAAACTACCAACTGTCTCCCCCCTACCGGGTAGCCTCAAAGTCGCACAATAGAGACCACCCCCTCAACAATATGTCTACCAAGGACCAATACCTCTCAGTAATTCTCACCCAATTAAACGTCCCACCGTAAACACACCATAGCCGGGACAACCCGCTGAGAACGTAAAACTACGCATCAAGCAAGGCACAGCCTCACACCCACCTTCATCCTTACATTGCCCCCAACCCCGCTCACCCCCAACTGGTTATACAGGAGGCCTTCCTCCCCCCTTCAAGGGCGTGGACGCTTTTATCTCACTCCGCTGAGACTCCCTCACTTCCACAACCACACACTGCCCTCCACCCACCCTGCCCTTCCCACCTCCCTCTTCTCCCTAGCACATCTCCCCCATTGTCGCTCCTACAAGGAACGGGCTAGGTACGGCTTATACTAATTAAACACCTGAAACCCGTCCGTCCCATGTCCCCCCCCACGAAACTCACACACAACGACTCAACGCCCACTAAGCTCACGGCACGCGGGAAATCACACCTCAAAACTCCCACGCTCACAGGCCCCCCCCTAACCTACTCAAGACCCCCAGGCGCAACGGAACTACCTGACACTCCACCACGTTATCCACGAAGCCACACCCACCACTAACACCTGACACTACGGATTCACCCCAGAACCTCCCATGAATCACACTCCCATAGCAAGCTCCGTGTAAGAACTACCCACCCCAGTCAATCCATCTTTTACCAATAACTATTGTCGTATCTAGTCTACCACATTACAAACAGCGTGGTCACCCTTGGTTCTACCTTCTCCCCCTACTCTCGTATTTTAGACCCAATCCTCCCTTTCGGACAGGAACGCTCCGGACAATATAGCACATCGAGGATAGCTCCTCATACCCCCCACATTGACCCATCCCCTTACCAGGAGATTGGCAAAGTTAAACTCTCCAATGCCCCACCATTCGCCCACTCCACCATCTCTTCTTCTCCCTTTGCACGTCCCCAAATCCCTCCCTCTCTCCCACTCGTCATACCAACTTACCACCAATCCCCGCCGCCAACACCCGGCGACTACAACAAGAGGTCGCCAGATCTACAGGACTCACTTAGGTCTCGGTCCTTGTTTTAATGACTCCTAACACCTTCCCAGCCACTACTTCGTCTAAACTCGTCAATCCCTATCCTCCACTCCTCATTATTCGGGGGCGGCGACCCCCAGTACACTTCCGCTCAGGTAGGAGACCCTAATTATACGCCACTTCCACTAAATACCGAATCACACCAGATCTGAACAAACAACCCAAATCCCTGGAGCTGGCGTCCCCACTCAACCAGTGGTGTCACTACCACATGGCACAGACACACACATACCCACCGCACGCTAACCCATACCCCCCCTTTTAGCCCCCACAAACAAATTATATTACCCTAAACCTTGGCTCACCTCCCCACCCCCATCCAACAACCCATCCAGGTATCCAGATGACTATTCTCCCGACGCGGCCACGCCACACTTCATCCCTCTATCCGCAATTCAGGAGACCATCGCCGCCTCACAAACCGACACACCACACCTAAATATGAGATAAGACCTCAACACCAGACAGATACTCGTCGCCAAACAATCGCCAAAACCCCGTGCACCACCACTTACCGCTGTCCCGACCCTGCTCCTTACCCCACTTCCCTCCATTCCACTCCCCGTCTTCTTCGCAACCACCCCCAGCGACACGACCCCAGCGAAAAGCCAGCCATACCGAATCACCATACACCCCCCATCAACCAACTACAGAGGCATCGTTTCCCGCGCCACCACACGCCTGCGGAACAAGTACAAGTCTCCTCTTAAACATTCCGTACCCCCCTAACCTCCACCCACTCCAAGCCTCCCCCCCCACCGCCTTAAATGTCTCCCCTAAATCGACCTTTTAACCAACTCATCCCAACGGGACCCTGTCCTGCGACCGTACAGCGCAAAACTAAGAGTCCAATTCCCCCCGCCCCAAACCCCCATAGAGCCCTCCCCGCCATCCTACCCGACCGACTACACCCTATCCTTCACCCCTTCAGAGCCGACATTTTAGCTTCCCCCGCTGACCAATAGACCAAGGGCTCGGACCCATGACAACTCCTAATTTTCCCAGTATCTCCCCAACATAGGTCCCCCCTACCCCCCCCCATCCCACCTTCCCTCCCTTCTCATGCCCCCCTTCCCCCTTCCCCGCCCCCTCACTTATTCTCCAATTTCTCCCTCTCCCCCCCCCCAAGCCGCCGGTACACACCCACCCATAAACTACGCAAATACGCCTCTCTCTACAAGTCTCCTTCCTTGCCAATTTTCCCACCGATCTCTCCACTCCCCCCTCCCCTCCATCCGTCCCTCCTCTTTCCAGACCCTCTGACCCATAGAATTCATCAGCCCCTCAATTAGCGGGGCGAGCTGAGGAGGAACGCCCCCCCTCATCAAGCAACCTCCACCCTCTCTGACACCTATTCACAACACGACGCCCCCCCCCTCGAGCCACCAAGTCTAGTCCACCTTCCATACCCTCACGCCTTCTGGCTTTACAGGCTTGGACCCATCACCTAGTATATCGTGACACTAAGTTGAAGACGGAATACTCCATCCAACCCACCCATCCACCTCTTAGATCCCATTACGCGCGATTAGGACAACTCCCCGACCGAAACACCATGGAAAAACCTCGCGCATGAGTAAACCGTAGTTTTTATAAAAAATCCTCCTGAGCAGGATCCCTACGTGTGGCAAGAACACACTACAAGACAGAGGCCACTCATACATACCTCCAAACACACCCTCCGAAAAGACGGACAAATCCCCGCACAACGAGCCACCCCAACCAGCTTTAGATGTCCAATTGCCACACCGCACTCAAAGGGATGCTCAACACAAAACCAGATCCCCCCACTCTATATATGATGCAAAAGAGATTTATGTCCCATCGATCACACGGATTCGACAAGACACAACTACATCAGACTAACTCAGATCGCATATGAAGCAAAGAAACCCCTACCCAAAACACCAGCATAGAGGTAAACAATACGTGTATTGATCAAAACGCACACACGCTGTGATCTTTTTTGTTTTTCATTGTTGTTGGTTCCCCATTCCATGCACCATAGAGGATATTGTGCGTCCCCCCCCGATCTTTTGATTTTTTGAGTATTCATTAGTGACGTAAAAAAAAATTCCAATTGGGAGTAATAATTACTTATGCATATCATTTTTTCCTGTGAATGCTTCACGCGTCTTATTCGTTTTGTTCCAAGTTTGGTGTTTGGAATTATTCAGTGCATTTGCTTTTTATCTTCGTGAGAAAAGGGACATTTTGTAATCATGGCCTTATATTTTTTCTGACCGGTCTCGTGACATCGATAATTCTTTTGGTGTAGGTTTGACTTGTGTGATGCGGTTAACCTCTTGTATACACCACCTCCTCAGAACGAAAGGAATAATCCCCCATCTCCGACCCCTTATTCTTCACTTACCGCCCCCAAACAACGTAAGAAATGACAGGATAAAAAAATCCTACTATAAAATACATTAAGCTTTACCAGTGATCGCCTTTGTGGTCTTGATCCACTGCACTATCACTACTGGTCCTCCACCGTAGAGCACACAGCTAACCTTAAGAAACGCACGGACTTAGTAGTGCTTACAATTTTAATATCTTGTCGCCCCCTCACAAATAGCTCTCACCCGTGAGAAAAAGTACAGGTTGTCCATATCAGCGCGAATCAACTGTAACACTAAAATGTGTTAATTGGTTTAGAGTACTTTTGGTTATAGTGGTATTGTAAAAATCCGCTTTTCAGCATTCACCTGAGTCCAAAGACTGCGTCATTGGCAGAACAACCAATTTAGGACAATTCGCGGAATGTCATTATCACAGGATATTGTCGATTTCCCCAGTCGAATTTTATATCTAATGCTTTGCCGAATATGTTTTGCGGGCCCGGTTAGGGACGTAGCTGGGACGGGACACGTTCCTGGGCGCCGTGTCTATGAGGGGAAGTCGGCATCGACCAAATAGTCACTTAGATTTATTTTATGCACTCCCATCAGTGAAAGTCAAATTTGAAACATGTTTAAAGACCTTTTTAAGAACTAAAGACAAATGATTATAACAAAATTATTGTGTTTTTTTGTGTGCAAAATTATTTTTGTTTTTTTTAAAGGGACATTCATGGATTTTGTGGGAAGGGCGCTTTACCCTTATAGTAGATTCCAATGGTAGAGTTATGGGCGGTGTTTGGACTTCGTCCATTACTCAAAATAGGGGACAGAAAGACCCAGAAAATCTTCGATTTCTTTCTCGCAATGCAAAAAGAGAACGGATTGAAAGAAACTGGCAACTACACATAAAGTTACGTTTTCGTCCAGTCACTAATTTGGATGTTATCCTATGTGATGCATAGTGTTGTCTTCCCCAGAATTTGTTTTAAACATGCCTCAGTCAACCTGGTGTTAACAATTAGAACTTTTATCTTCACTATACATAAAGTCAGCTTTCACCCGCTTTCACTGAACTATTCCGGGATTAGTTTACACGCTCTTTGAACATTCTAGGGTTATGCTTTGACCTATTGATTGGGACTGTGAATGGACCAACCGCTCAGGGTTGGCATCATGGCTATAGCGCACCATACCACAAATACACGGGACTAAAGTTTTTTTATATATAAATTCCCTTCAAGTCATACATCCACCATACAAAAAGGAGGCGAGGCTTATCCCAAGGGGGGGGGTGAGTGATGAAACGCATTCAAAACCAGTCGTCCGTTGTGGGCGCTGAAATTTGAAATTGCACGGCAGAATTAGCAGTTTGGGTGCTTTGTATACACACATAAGTCAATTCGATAAAACAATCCGCCAACTATCAGTTGTTGGATGTTGGGTGCATTGGGGCGTGGTTAAACGTTTGTCCTAACCCATGGCCACACAACGAATGAAATGAACATCAGTCGTCTTGATTTAAATAAACCGCCTCAATGATCCCATCTTTGCTAACTAAGCGCGGCCTGCATTATGAGAAAAGAGTATGCTGAGCACAATGATCAGGTACACTATTACGTACACCATGGCCAAATCTAACACATACATTAAGTTGTATCACTACGATTAGTGTATATGCAAAGCGGCCACCACCCAAGTATGTGGAAGAATAGAAGAAGCGGGGCAGCCTTACCTTTCTATTGTTGGTACTCTCGTTTCTGTGTGGTCGGCAACCAAAAACATGCGAGACGGTGAATTTTAATTTCTAAAGATTTACGTAACGTTTTGCCTTCTCTATCTATATAGAAATAGAACATCTTTGGAGTATTCCACTATCAAATGGAATCTAGTATAGTCACACTGGTACTTCGCGGCATGTTTTAAAAATAGTATTTTTGATATTGAGCGGCGCATATGAATTTACACTGGGCTTTTTGCTATTTAAAAGCTGAGCTCATGGTTTCATAAATCTGATCACAATGAGGGACAGGCGCCGCAGAACTTCATGACAATATTAGGTGGTCTTTCGTCTTTTTATATTTTAAATATGTGGTTATGAGGTTCTCGTTTATTTTAGACAAAATCCAATTTGATTATCTATAATTGCTGTCGTAATTTTTTTAAAGTGACCGGAGGAGAGGAGATCTTTTTGAGGATATAATTTTTTTTTCAAATTGCACTGGATCGATTATTGTAGACTCCTACCGAGAACGTTTCGAACGGTTGATTGGATAGACAAGTACAAAGAAAAAAGCTATACTAGGTTTTGAACCACAGCAGCCGACAACATCCCGCTGAGCTATTGTTATGAGTGTCATTGTTAAAAGAGTCTCGACACAACAGACTTAGGTAGGCGTCTGTGGAAATTTGCTATTCGGGTTTAATTATAAAGTTTAAAAACAAAACTATTGACCGGTTAGAAAGCTTTTCTGTTGAAACGGTTTAGGATGGTATAAAAGGAACCATTTTAGACAAAAAAAATCCTTACACGGTCATCGATTTTTCTTGGGAAAGCGAAGTAAATGTCGGTGTTGTTGAAAATGCGCAGTGCGTGACCTGATTGTTGGTTTGTATCCCTGCACAGCGGGACTTTGGGAAAGCGTTGATGTGGCTGCTGTGGTTTTGAAATTGCCGCATCGTATTCGGACCTATTAGAAATCATACTCTTATAAATGAAAGGCCGCGCCTGCAAGAAGAAGTGCCCATCTCTCTGTCTTTGGCTTTTGTGCCAGACTCCCTCATATCAATTGCTGTGGGTGTCTGTTTACCACTCCTCCCGCACCAGCGAGTCTGTTTTGCATTTCCAGCGGTGCCCAATTATACACCTGGGTGTGGAGAGGCAAGCGAGGGTACAAGTGCCTTAGCACCAAAGGTTGCACAAACACATTGGCGACAGCGGGGCTCGGAACCACAACAATAATTGATTATTAGGCGAGCGCTGATCCAAACTGCACCACATGTGCCCCCAAAAGACGGGAGTATTCGGGCTTATTAACTCAGGTTGCGATGTAATACATTAGGTAAAACATTCCAAATGCAAAAGTCCGGTGTAGAAATTAATTATAGTTCCGCCGTCAATAGTCCGGCGTACAACGGTAAAGAATAGGACACTCGATCAGTTGACTCTTCACGCAAATTAGTTTCACGCTTTATTCCGTTGTCGTTTGAGGACCCAACCCAGATAACCCACTTTTCCCCATGGGAGTTTGAATCATGACACGAACCCAAGTAAATAGGGTCACGTAAAAACCACATAAACACAATAAAAAATTGAAAAATTCCGAATTTGACCTATGACTATAGGCCAATTTGGAAATTGTCACTCTCCGAAAAAGGAGTTGCTTCGCACATTTCTCATCCTAAGCCTATCAGTGTATTTCATAAATCAGCCAACTAGCAAAAATACTTGAAAAATTTGATTGCGTAACCGGAAATCGCAAAAAAAAAATCAATGTTGACACAAAATTTGTTCAGAAACTCGTACAAGGCATATGATAGGTTATGTGTGACAAATCCAAAAATTCACTCACGAACTTTAGCTTTCGCCATCTGGGCTGATGGCTTGATCACAAGTGTCTTGGTTCACTCTTTCTCCATGGAAACTTGATAGTAGACTTACTTCACACAGGTTTCTGATGTTTTGTGAGCAGTGAATCAACATGTGATCTAGAGTGTAACCTTCGTCACGATTAATTGCTTTGTTCCCTTCTTGCGAATTTTGGGATGGCGGTCACGAATTTTTCTGGAGAAAGTGTTGGTGTCCCTGTGGAGGATTTTGGCTTTGTCCCAGTATTATTATAGTGGTTTCCCTCTGGAACATGGGTCTGTATCCGAGACTTATGGTGTTCGGCGGTTCGAGTATTTTTGTGTGCCCTGGTACATTTTTTGGCTCAAGTGTTGCTAACATCTTTTTATGTCTTTGCGTCGTATGCCAAATTGTCTCCAGTTTCGCCAATGTATGATTTGTCACATCCTCCACAAGGAAATTCATAGACAATATTACTATGAATTTCCTTGTGGAGGATGTGACAAAGTCAAATTTGGGCGCACCAGTAAACCGCACACGCTGGCTTAAGGACACTATCAGTGATGTATCCGAAAGAAGTAAAAATTTTGACATTTGCAGGAATAGCTTAAAAGTGAAGAATAAGACTGGAGAACTCATATGTTACCTTTTCCAACTGAAGAATTGACCGAAAACAAAGAAACGGCAGTGTTCAAAAAATACGACTGCCATTCAATTAAGTGTAGTAAGTGTCCGAACGACACTAATGACTAAAACATCCGATTTTGTCCTTGTAGGGTTTTGTTTGGTAGTATCATTTGCAGGGTTTGTTAGGATACCTTTACTGGTTACAGACATGCAAAAATCTGATTTTTGATGTTTTTTAATTTTTGTTTGCAAATCAATGATAGTGCCTTTAAAGCGGACGGCCCGTCCGTTGTTACACTCGAGCACAAAGATGGCATACCTTGACGCGTGCGTAAAAGCTGCGTCAATGTTATGACATCACTGCACGGAGAAATGGACTATATCATGTTGCTATATAAAAGTAGGCCCATAAGAATTAAGTATACTTCAAGAAAACCAAAATTCACAAATAAAATGCGTTTTCATAAAGAGGGGGGGGGGTAACAAGTCATGTTTTGTACATGCATGTCTGCGTTGTCTTTTTAATCTAATACAGTGGCGTTAATTGTTAGAAGAAAATTCATATCCATTTATATGCAAATCGTCACTGAGGTTTGTTTTGAAAAAAGTAAGGGAAGTGCGAAAAGTGTATCGTTCTTCAATTTCATTGGACGCGTTCATCACTAAGGGTTTGTTTGAATGGCCAGGGAGGTGCGAGAAAGATTAAGCCACTCTAAGTGTCTTAGAGGTCTGATCTTTATCGTATTTTAAAAACTACCTCAAAATTTGATAAATTACGTTAATTTTATGTAATGTAATGTGCCATTTCTTCGGGATCGACGATGTTTGCTCTATTGAGCAGTGTCGTGCTCCATTGACCACAGTTGCGTATTTCGCTTTTTCCTTGCTCGCATTGCGGGTCTATAAACATTGTGGTCAATTCTCGTTTTTGAGCTTTACACCTCGTTGACATGCCTTCACACGGCTCTCCTCGCTTTTTGTGTTCGTGATTACAAAACTTCTCGTCGTAGTTTATCATGAGTGTGTGAGAGCATCCCGAGCACGAATCAAGAGATTTTCTTAGCTATAGTCTCTACGTTGAAAGGCGAGGCCCAAACCCAAGCAGCCTACAGTGGTCAACTCAGTTTTGTTT
This sequence comes from Ophioderma brevispina, assembly GCA_023653785.1. NCBI lineage: Eukaryota > Metazoa > Echinodermata > Ophiuroidea > Amphilepidida > Ophiodermatidae > Ophioderma > Ophioderma brevispina. The sequence continues at coordinate 30,887 of JAMKCH010014604.1, forward strand.
TTTCATGCCCCAAGGGGCTTTTATTATGTTACAATCAAATACAAAAAAAAAAAAAAAACACAAACTTTCTAGAACACCTACACATACTGAAATACACAGGCAACATTACAACAGAGAGTGGTGATTTAAGAAACCTCTATGAGACATATCCATTATAAATGAAAAAAAAAAAACAAAAAAAAAACAAGCCATTGTTGGTCCATAATAATTACACAAAAATTGCCCTATACGGGGGGACCGGGCACAAAAATCTCAATTAAAGTCCAAGAAAACACAGAATTAGCCCCGCAATCAAGAAGATTACAAGCCAACTATTGTGACACGGTAGCGGTTTACCCATATACCCAGCACTGACTTTGACTGGCTAAAACTCAGTTAAAGAGTGAGGGTAACAGCGAGCAGCTGGCAACTCTATTAACGTTACGGTTCACATAGCTTTACTCTCTTTGGATCAGTTAAACGTCGATGCGACGAAAGAATCTCTGGCAAGCAGCTTGGTTCAACGTAGACTGACGCCCAGAAGAAATTAATTAAGCTCGCCGACCGTTCTCCTCTCGGTGGCTACCGTCCGAGTATGTTACGGATAATCTTGCCGAGAATTCCGACGATGAAAAGCGACTTAGAAAGGTAATATGTTAAATTCCATTATGCGTGTGTTTTGTTGCCCCCATTTTGTTACGCTTGCATTTGGTCTCTGTTTCATCTTGTTTTTGTTGTTTTTGTTTGTTTCCTGTTTCTTGTTTTGGAGTCTTTGTATTTTATTCTCCCTGCCTATAAGTATTCTCTTTTGTGTGTTTTGTCTTTATATTGCATTTGGGAATTTGAATTTTCTCGTCTTTGTAATTGGCTTTGTTTTCTTTATCATTTTTAGGGCCGAGAAATCGGCGGCCAACAAGAAAGCCGAATCTGCAAACCGTATCCCACTCCTGCTCAGCGTAATTTTCGTCGCTTGCCAGTCAACCTCGCCTTTTCGCGTCGACAAAGAGTTGTTTACAATGTGTATCGCCGCCACGTCGATTCCTATGCCCTTTCCCTCCGATGCAATCAGACAAGCCAGTTCGTCAGCCACCAATTCCAGGAGTTTCCAACCCCGGACCATCCGCCTAGGGATTGGGAGTTTTCGGAGGATATTTCGGCGCCACCGGAAGTAAAAAGGTAAATTAAAGCTTTGCATTAAATTTTTGGAGACATGATTTGAAAGCTAGTGCATTTGTTATCGATGGGTTGATGGTGAATCCGGATATAAGATACCGTTTGATATCCCAACACCGCCATTTATGCTTAGAAAATAACAGATCAGTCTAGATTCACCCAGGAATTTGTGTGAATCTGCATTGCGGAGTTATTAGTTAGACCATTGTGTGTTCAGGTCAATTTCACATTACCCCTTGTTGTAATCCGTTAACAGTTGCTTGTGGTAAGAAGTTGGCGCCTCGTTTTGGATCAGCGCCATACAAATAAATAGTTATTCATCGCAAGTTCAAATATAAGGATCTCTCTCACATAGCTCAGGTTCTCGATTCCAATCAGTATTATTTTTCTTTCGACCAGAATTGCGATACCATGTTGACATTTCTCCCTTGCATCAGCAATATTTGGGTTTTCTGGACCCATCGCGAGTCAGTTATAGGCCTATGTTTTCACAGTTTTGCCTTTTGGTCTCAGCAGGCCGCCTTCTCACCTTTTTACCAAACTCACCAGGCCTTTAGTTTATTATTGGCGATCACGCGGTATCCGTGCTTTCATGTATATATTGACGACGGGCTTATTATCTCGAAACTCTCGTGAGGTCAGCAGCTCTAAGTTATTCACTGTTCAGGATATTATCGCGCGTAGCGGTTTCGTGCCTAGTCACAAAAATGCGTTTGGAGTCCATCACCGGAAAAATCCTTGGGTCTTTTGATCCAATTCTGTAACATCTACGTTTTCGGTTCCCGATTCAAAAATATCTAAAATGTTGGATACTATATTCACGTCGTTCTTTTCTAACCGCAAAGCGCGTGCCGGTTAAAGTTATTAGCTTGTTTCCACGGGTCAGCTCATGTCATGTCTCCGCCATAGGACCGAGTTCCAGTTTAATGTCTCGCGCTTCGTATCGTGCAGTGAATCAGAGCTTCATGGACAATACCATTGTAGTCAGATTCAGTCATTTTGGAGCTTGATTTTTGGTGGCGAATATTTACGCCTACAACGTTTCCCGTTCAAATTCCGCCTTGCGCCCTCCGGTAGCGTTAAACACGATTTGCATCACATTGCGCTTTAGATTTTGTTCACTCTGTAGAAAAAACACGGCATCTATTGTCCCGGAATGGTTGCCCAGAAATGAGAATCGTATCGCTGACAAAATTAGCAAATTCCTTGATTTCGACGATTGGTCACTCGAGTACGAGTCGTTTGCTTTGTTGGACTCCTTGTGGGGCCCCACATTCCGGGATCGATTGGCTTGAACTCACAATTTCAAAAATTTCTGTTTTAATGCCAAGATTTTGGGCAAATCGGTATCAGGGCGTAGGTGCATGTTGTCAAATGGATTCGATAAACAATTAATTATGCCACGGATCCATGATTCCTGAGAAGAATCAGCGCTTGTCAGCGTCAAAGCTGTCGGTACTACGTTGTAATCCCGAAATGGCCGTCTGCTTTTTTCTGGCCCTTTATTTGCCCAGATGGATCTCATTTTGATCAGCATGTGCATGATTGGCGTTTATTGAAAGCTTCTTTTTCCCCTCCATTTTGGGTGACCGTTCTGTGTTTTGTACAGACCCGTCGTTTTTGACTTTAGCTTTGCGATTCGATTTCAGAATACCCATCAGAATCGGTAGCCGGGGTTTTTGCAGTGCAGATTTGGGTATGCCCCCTAGTGTTGTTTAACTTGCAGATTATAGTCAAGGATGCTTTCAACTTTTGATAGTTATTCGTCTATTTGTTGACGTAGTTATGAACGCTTTGCATTTTCCGTCTGTTTGATGAGTTATAATGACTGATTGCAGTGCTATGTCATTTGTGACCACCTTTTAGCTTCGCTATTTTCTCTGTTTGTGTGCAGTGACTCTTTGCCTTTTTCGGCCTATTTGATAGTAGTGCAAAATAAAATATAATAAATGAAATCTAAAAATAATAATAACCAAAAAATGTGCTTGTGTAATATTATTTGTTCAAACGCTTATTTTGCTATTTGAACGTCCGGTTTTTGAGCGTAGTTGGTATTGTTTAATTTGGCCAAGTTGGTTTTGTTTAAATCACATTTATATTCTGTTTTTTCATTTCATTTTTATTCGCCGCGCTATTCCTTTAAGCCATTTCACCCGTTTCAGGTGCCATTTTGCTCTTTTTCAAAAGTTCCTTGCCGAAAACTTGAAGTGAATTGGAAATAAAATTATTTATATTTAGAATTCCAGTTTTTTCACACTTAATCCTTTCTTGCTTATCGGTAGTGCGAGGTCGTACAGCTCAGGCCACTCAGTTTGTTCACCATTTCTGTTTTCCCGCTTTTCTTTTTTTTTGTGCGTATTTTCTTTTTTTTTACTAGAAGGTAGATTTAGAAAAATTAATTTCTGACGTAGGAACGTAGTCACAGAGTGCATTTTCTTTCGGTATCGAACGATGTTTGCTCTATGAAGCAGTGTTGTGCTCCATTGAGCACAGGTGCGTATTTACTTTTGTCCTTGCTCGCATGCGGCTCTCTATACAATTGTGTCCATCTCGGTTTGAGCTTTACACTCGTTTCCCATCCCGCCCCTCCCGTTTTTTTCGCGGTGGTCAGTATGTTAATAAAAATAAAAACTATTTATATATATAATATTATAAAGAAAAAAACTATGACTTGTTTTTGCATATTGTATTAAAAAAAAAATAAAAAAATTGTTTTTGCTTGTTCGGCGATTGTGAGCGTTTGTGCTGTGCTTAGCGGCTTTCTGTGTTTTTCATGCGCTTTTTCTTTATAGGAATTGGGTTTTCGGTTTTTTTTTATTTTACCAATTTCTGGAGGAGGTTTTGTCGATTCCCCTGGTTAGATCCGATCTTAAAGATTGTGTCGTCACAACCTCCCCAGACTGCTTGGGCAACTAGTTCGAACTTATCCGTCTTTCCCGTGTCTCATTGTCTCTCGCGCTTATTTGTCAGACCTCGAGAGGGCCGGTGTTGTGAAAGCAGATATAGTCCGGCGGGAGCATAGTCCGGGGCTCCATAGACGAGTAACGGAATAAAAGCGTGAAACGAATGTGCGTAAAGAGTCAACTGAATCGATTGCCCTATTGTTCACCATTGTTCCCGGACTATGAAGTACGCCCGGACCATAATTACTTCTAACGGTTCTAATCGCCGGCCGATGCTGCGTCTCTTCATCAGCTGGATGCATTCGCTGGTGGGTCTTCCAACCCCCTTCGGGCAGTTCTCTGGTAAAAACCGCTCTACAAGGTTTTTAAGCGCTTAAACACTGCTCCGGCTAAGCCCAAGAAACCGAGAAGTGTCGACGATTTAAGGAAATTATGGCAGCGTTTCCTGACAAAATCAATGGTTCTTCAGTCTGAGAACTTAAGAATTCTGTTCATTGCTTCATCTCTTACGCCGGCTTTCTCCGCTTCGATGATTTGAAGGGCATACGACGCAAGGATTGTCGTTTTCTTGGATCGCACAGGACATTAGCCTTCTCAGTTCAGAAGGTTCTGTTATTACTTTAGCTAGATTGCCATATTCGGACTTGTGCCCAGTTGACATTCGCGGAGGCATATTTCAAAGCTCTTGGAGACCCACCCAGTTCTGATTGCCAGTCCTACGCAGGTTTACCGCATCAAGAAAGGTAGTTCGAAGTAAAAGCTGGTTTAAAAACTTTTGAATAATTAAATTAATCCAATAACATGGATCCGTAACATTTACAATATAAATGCACACAGTATAGCCTTTGAAGTAGTCTCGAAGTAATGCGGTTTAAAACTTCGTTTAATACATTTTTAATCATCAAATGTAACATGGCATGGTAAGAATACTATTTACTGTCACACATATAATTCCTATTTACGGTCACACATATTAACCAATTATAGTACTTATTTTTCCATACGGGAATCCAAAGTCATCCCATTATACACATAAATCACGCACAGATAATTTGAATACACTTTTTTAACTGTAGGAATCATATATTATTTAATAAATTGATTTCACTATGTAGGGTTTCCAAGAAAGGTTAGTTTATATAATATGTACGCACCCACGTGTATATGGCGGTAGAACATGGGAGATCGCTTCGCGAACTTTGTCACTAACAGGACAGGGTCGTCGTTGAGCATTTTTTCATGTCCAGAGCTCAGCCAGGAAAATTATAGTAAGGTATGGTGAGCCATTTACGTGTGTTTGATATGCTTAATATCTTAAACTGGTTTACTCTTGAAAATAATGAAAAAACAATTTCATGGCGGACAAACACAGAAACTTATGACGACAATTCAAGTTACTCCTAAGACTTTTATAGACAAAAAGCGCCTGTGTAGGTTCAAGAAAGTTTAGTTAAAGTACGCACGCACGTGTATAGAAATAGGCTGGTAGTAGACCTAGGGACGCTTACGTGGAATGAACTTGTCGGCGAACCAACAGGTCACGTTACGCCTTCCATCAGCCCATCCCAGGCATACTTCACGGTAGCTCCAATCCCGAAAAGGCACGGAAAGTATTTTTTAAAAAAATTTTTATATGTAGTATAACTGGTATATCAATAAAACTTAATACTGTTTTAAATTTGTGTCCACGTTTTATTCGATATATTATTATCAATATTGAAGTAGTTATTACTGTTCTGGTTTGGTAAAATGGGTCCGCTCGCTTTCTATTGGCCTATTGGGGGTTATCCGGAATGGGAAATTTCTTTCCACTGCAAAAAGTGAGACATGAAACAGACTATGTGGTAAAGTCTTAGCTTTGAAAATACTTTGTATTGACTAAAAATCGACTCCCGGTTCCGCAGATACGGATGATCAAAGTATCGAGGCGACAAAAAAAACTTGGCAAAAGGCATTTTGTCATCTACGGTATGTATTATTAATTTCACCAGGATAATTAAACAATATTTTTCAAAAAATAATTATTGGCTGTGGGGTTGTTGTTAAAGTTTTTGTATTGAATGTTTAAATAAAATGATAAAGATTAAATATAGCTGGAATTAACATACTCGGTACATTATTATGTATTTCTTTATTTCCTCCCCTGCTATATTTTGAGAAATATCTGAATCGCTCCTCAAAATTTGCAGAAATAGCGGGATAACCATCCCCTTAAAAAAGTTAGATATATTGACCAGTGTCAAACACAATAGAAGGTTTAGAATATGAATACTGTTGGAAATTTTAACTATTTCAAAACCACTTTTGTGTATAGGGACTTTGGGTAAAACAAGGAACCTTTTTTCGGTGTTTAAAAGCCTGACGCACAAACAGAAAATGCTGTGTGTATGTAAATGGAGATCGTTTAATGACAAACGGTTGACACTATTTAATTTGAGATGGAAATACCATGCATAGTAAAACAAACAAATGTATACAATTTCATTGTACATTGTTTCGTTTGTTTGTTTGTTTATATGCAATTTCAACAATCTATCTTTACATTTATCAGTAACTATTAATACATTATACAATACATCAACGAATATGGTCGAAAAGACAAAGTTAATCCCTAAAACATCCCTTGTTTTACATGATAGGATTTTCCCCAGAAATGACTTAAATAACTCCAAATGGTTGGTTAAATCAGTTGCAAACAATGGTTTAATGTTAAAGATTTCAGATTACCTGTATTAGGCCCAAAAAAGAAAAAGTTTGTCTTGGTTTTACGTATCTCAAAACCCTAAGCACTATGCGTTTTTGTCAACAAAAAAAAAGCTGTGCCCTTCTTTGTATTGCTTTGTAGACCATTTATTTCGGCCTCTTTACTGCCAGATTTTCTTTTTTCTTCTTCTTTTTTGTTGATCAGTTTTAAAAAAGCACAATGTTTATAAATTTCTTGAAATCCTTAAAAAAAAGAATGAAATGCGGTAGAATGTGAATTTTTACGCCTATGTGTATTTGTTAAAGTTAAATAATTTCGCGATGTACTTTTTTGTTCTTACGTTTAAATTATTTTATTTTAAACTGTTATAAATTTACAAGTACAAGCATTTGAATACAAGTACAGAAACTTTGATTAAAACCCGTATTTTGTTTTGTTTTGGAGTTATACTTTTTATTTTGTTGCGTTGCCGATTTTTCCACAAAAATTCGTGCCAGTGGGAATTGTTTGATTTCAGTATGACGTTGACTTGGTTAATGATCAACCTGACAAAGACGACTTTATCGAAGAATATCCAAGGAACGAATAATTCAATATTTAAAACAGTCACCAATTGCCTAAGGCTCTAATTTAAAGACAAATCAGTCGATATAAGGCAAATTTAGTTATGATCATGCTGCCCGAAGTCCAGCAGAATGTCCAAGTTTAACATTTCAAATACCTGCGAATGTGCATATATATAAATGACTCATTTTTAGCAGGATGAGATAAAATTCTTGTTATTTCATCTTCGTAGGATTTATCGATGGCAATAATTGACCGCACTTTTGAGAAATTCAGTTTGAAAAAACGTTGTCAAAATGATATAGTTGACAGATGATCAACTATAGATCAACTATATCCACTATAGAGTTGAATCTATCGACTTTCATATATCACCACCTTGTTAGCTCAGTTTGCAAGCCGCTATTCAGAGTAACACGGAATTTACGGGTTCGAGTCGGATAGGGCATACTCTTTTTTCAACACCTCTGTGCACAGGCCAGCTCCCGGAAAAGATTAAAAATTCAAGTTATACTCTTATACATAAATTTATTATTTCCTGATCTCATTTGGGTGGGGCTTGAGGAGTAGGCGGATTTTGTGTTGGGGCTTTTCTCTTTCCACAGCAGTTTCCACTGTCGACTGAGCACCAGGGTATTCCTTCATGTAACATCTGTACGAAATATCATATGCACATGAATAGAGTTGAATGGTGTTAGGCTAATTGATTTCTGCATCAGTCTTACACAAAGTTCCACTAATTTACATCCACTGCCGTAACCTCATTCAGTCATCATTACTTTTTTCTTACTTTTTAGATTGCATTTCCTTTCTGTAAAAAGATGCAGTTTTCCCAAGAAATTATAACAACCTAACCATCTATTTTTTTCCCTTCTGAAAGTTTTCCAAGAGACACCAATAACTACTCGGTTTTCGTCTAGCGTCAACAAAATTTCTGCAAGGGTTCGTATCTACTTGCGTCAGGCCTTGGTGTCATTGTTCCACGCATGCAAACACCTTTCAGATCGAAACAACAACATGGCGATGGCCGTCTAACAGGCCATCATTCACGAATTTTTTTTCAGACAACTAAGTACCAGATCTACTCTGTAAGCAGTTTTCGTTATGGGAATTTTTTCATGGGCCAAAATACTGTTCTTTTTTGTCGTTGTGACTCTGACTTTCGCCCATTTTTGGTACGTATTTTCGGCGTGTTTACCTTTAATTTCTCGCACGATGCACATTTCTACCAATTTCTATGAAATCAAGTTTAGTATCTTATATGCGTTGTAAGTTCACATAAAAAAAATTTGAACCGAAAATGTAAATCATTTCGATATTTAATTTTTCTTAGCGTACTCGCATCGCAAATCTGAGCGCTTGGATTTAAATTTTGTGACGTCATATCGGGGGTCACGTCCCCCCCCCCTGGTTTAAAAATACCGGAAAGTAACTGCCCTGGGCGTTCCTACGACAATATATTAGAGGAGACGACCCGATTTAAGTAATAAAGTTTTCATCTTGATAGAATGGTCTCACCTCTAACCCATCTGTATAGTTTTGCGCTGATATTCAACCCGTTGCATGGAGAGCTAAAAATATGATTTTCTTAGCCTCATGTGTAAATTATATCGGTCTACCAAAATGGGGTAATTTGTCACTCCAAACCAAATTCTTTAGCCCTAATATTTCACAGGGGTCAAGATAAAAATAGTAACTTTCTTCAATACAAAATGTTGACCACTTTCCGGTAAATCTTGGAGTATGGGAACGATGCGATTAGCGATCAGGCCACTTCCCCTTTAACGTTGAGTCTTTCTTGCTCTCCAACATAGGACCCGAGGTACTTGAGGGCTAACCTTTTGAGTTGGGTACCGGGTGTACTGCCATGAGTGGGATGATTCTTCCTCATTGACGGCCATGTATTCCATTCGTCTCTTTGTCATTAGATGTAGGCCGACTTTATCTGCAGCATTCTCAAATGCTGCTTTGTAGATCTTTGCAGCACATACAACATCCCTGTTAGAGCTGTGTATTCAAGGTCTGTGAGGATGCTACTTTGGTGACATCATATGCGCGGCCGCCTTTTTTATTCTGCTGTCCTACCTATTACTCAGGCTATTACCAATGACCCCCTTTTTAAATGTTCACCAGACTTAATGACTCCCATTTTCTTCTTTCCTGCTAGCCACTTTTATCACAAGTTTGGCATAAAATTATCCAGTGGCACTTTTTAAAAGATTTGAACACCTCAAATTCAAAATTTTCGCAGCCTACGTGCAACATTTTTAACAAATTTATTAATTTCATGACTGCCATTTTTTTAATTCCATGGCATTTTGAACTCTGGAAAAATACATTTCCATGTTAATTTCAAGTTTTTTAACTCATTGGCCCCCCTCAAGTGTCATACCGATGCAAGGGCGATCCTGATTTGAAAAATGTCAAAATTCCCGGGGGGCTGAAAGGCTGTCACTGGTCCACATATCTCAAAAAAAATTGGCTGATTTTGCAAAATTTGGCAGAATTACCTGGAGGCGCGCGCCCCCTCCGCCCTCCCTGGATCCGCGCCTGGTGACCCCTGTTAATTCATTGTTTACCGAATACCCCCGTTCGTATCTTATGGATACTTTTCTTGAAAGGGCCCTATTTTTGCACCTGACCGTGGCACATATACCCATCACTTCGCATAGGGAGGTCCCCCTGCCTAGTTGACCAATGTGTTTTACATAAATACTCTATGATAATAATTGCTAAATAAGATTCTCCCCATCCCGATTGCAGTCTGACTAATCATCTAGAATGCAAAATGCCTCCTCCAAGATACTCCACTGTTGTTTCATTTTTATAAACAAGTTGTTCAATTTTTAGAAACGTTTAATTTTTAACCAAAGTTGAACGATGACCAGGGTAAACGGCGGTTGTTTAAAATTTTAATCAACTTTATTTTTGTTCTACCAGTGTAAAGGAACATTTTGTGATTCACAGCCTTAGTATTGCATGTGTGTCTATAATATGACGTGGGAATTTAATCATCTCTGTAAAAGATTGCCATTTTCCATTTTTCTGTCCGCAAGTATGTGCATGGCAGTTATAGCATACATGTAGCGGTCAGTGTTGGAGGTGACGTGCTGATAAGGTAGTTATAACCACCAATTTCAGCATCATTACCACCATGACCACCCAAAAATCCCATTCCTTTTAAAAATGTCATTACTGCCATACAAAGACCTTATTAATTCTGGAAAATTTTGACACTTTTAACTGCAAGACCCCATTTCTTTCTTCTCACCAAAAGCCATTCCCTGGGTTTGATCACGCAGCTAAGCTTGCATGCACAGGCAAGCTCGGCAAGCACATACGAACTCTGTAGTATGTGAGCTGACACAACAAGCTTAGCATGTAAATTCGAGCATGCAGCTAAGCTCGCGGCAAGCTCGGCAAGCACATACGAACTTCATGAACTGGCACAAGCTTGTACGTGCTCATATTAGGATCTCATGGGTGCTCTTTCTGTTCCAAATACGAGCTTGTGTTAACTCATAAAGTAATCTTAATTGCTCATAAAGTAATCGTAATAGCCCATTAAGTGATGCAACGAGCTTATTACGTGCTTGTAACAGGGCTTGGAACGAATAAGGGAGGTTTGACAAGAATCTTGTCAAACCTCCCTTATGAAATATTCTGTTCAAATTTACAAGATTTTCCAATCAAATTTGACTAGAAAGCTCGTGAGATCATCTCCTATAGTCCCAAGTGACGATGCATTTTAAAGGTGCAACATAGATTTCAGACATATTAGTGTCCTACAAAATTTGAAAGTACTCTGTTTTTTTGCCCTATGTCAACGCTTTCTTCCCATCAAAAATATCCCCAATCTGAGAGGATTAAGCTGAGAAATGTTTCTTTGGTACAAACATTTTGAATTTCTAATTTTTGTATAGGCAATACGAAATTCATCCAGGGTTTTATATTGAAATATAAGCAAATCAAAATCACCCTTTTTCTCTCTTTTAAGAGCCATTTCTGTAGCAATACAAGTCAAGAAATCTTGAATGTCTAATCTATATGAATACTATTATACAAAATAATTTGGTGCCTCAAATCTCTCGTTGCACCTTTAAGGGTTATGAACTGTCCCTTTGTCAGTGTATAATTAATACTGGTGACTTCATGTGACGTGTTCTGTAATCATACCTATTTCATGTTCAAATAAAGAATTCTGAGAATAAACGATAAAAAAAAAAAAAAAAAAATTTGCAAAATTAATTTTGGCTGGAAAATTGCAGCCATCTTGAATAATGACTATGACTTTCCACTTTTAATATATCAATTGGAAGTGCTACCCACCGTACAGGAATAGCCATGTAAAACATGTTCAAATACTAACAGAACAAATGGAAAATCTCCCTAAACATGCACTTATGAGTAGACATTTGTCGAAATATGGGCGTATACGTCCCCGTAAGATAAATGCAAATTACCATTCTTGCCGGCTTCCCTTTTTCTACCTTTTTGATATTTTGTTTGTAGATCTGTTACTGCTTATTACGCAAGAAACCCTTCTGTCGCATTTTGTCCCAGGTGTACCTTAATTTTTCATATATGAGTGGACTATAGTTTTGAGTAAGAGGGCTCTAAAACAATGCATCCTGACTGAATGCAGTCAGTAACTCACTGGAAGCCGCGCCTAAATGTTCATTACTGGCGAGGGCTTGATATTCTTGGCAGTATCTGACCTAAGTCTCATCAACCAGAGCTATAATTGCTTATTGAGAAAGGCTCTCACAGGCTTACCAAGTCAAACGAGGCTAAAGTTGAAATTTCGCTCGACGAGTCAATAAATGAGCTGGCAATCATTACATCACAGGTAGAGCAGGAGCAGAGATCATAGGGGGGGGGCCCCTTATATTTTAGGTATTCGTTTCCCTCCCACTACAGACAGGTTGACACATTTGGTAGTTAGTATGGACCCTTCTTATCATCAATGCTCGGGTAGTTATTACTCTCAAAATTTGTGGTATCACTTTTTCAATAGGGGCCAATTTAATTTACACATGGTCAAACTTTTAAATGCCCCATCATGTTTGAAATGTATCCTAGTGTCCATCTAATCATAGGATTCCAAATGTTAGTTGTACCACTACGACCATTGGTTTTTGGAGTTTATAGGGTAACAAATGGTCTAAAAGGGAAAAAGGCAATCTCATTTGTACATGGGTCAATCTGTAAAAGTTAATCTGATTACTATTTTTAACTTCAATGATTGCCCTGGGAATGAGGACACCCAAAAAGTATAGTTTTGATTATGTTAAATGTTTACTTACGGAGATAAGGTCTCAAAGAAGGTCACGGCAATTGGGAGTTAGTTGCCCCATGACCTATTCTGTCCAAGGCATATGTAGTGGACATGAACAGTATGTTTGACCAAGTCCTTGCTCCCGCTCTATAAAGTAATATCGGACGTATGTGTTGGTACATCAGGAGCACGGTATACCTGTATCTTTAACAGCATAACAACAGAGCCCACATGGATACTTGATTTTTACGGACACGAGTATTTTACTTGGGCCGGGGGTTGAGGTTTATAACCAACCGACAACTTTCTAATCCTTACTATCTATTAACACACATACCAATGGTACACGTAAATGTGTAGACATCAAAAATGGAACATCCGATTTCGGCTGAAACTTAGATTGGGAGTAGGAACACAAAAATAATATTTTGAAATCTTTGAATTCCATTCAATCGTGAATGCATATACGACTATTTTCAATTTTTAATCAATCCCGGTGGGAAAGCAGATGTTCTTCCTTCGTGCCTACGTCCAAAAATTATTTATTTTCTATATTCCCATGAAAAATGAAAACATGAAAAACAGATCTTCGAGACATTAGAGCAGATCGCTCAGCATTGTACTCGCTCGCTGCATTTTAATTCAGATAACGCGTATTACGAGTATAGAAAAAATCATCCAAAAAAAAATACCAGTATGACAACTGGTCTTACAGTTAATTTAATCCAAGCAGAATAGTCCCAGAACGCGAATTTAAGAAGCCGATTCCTTCAGTAACGCCAAAAGTTTGCATAAACTTCATTTCTCTGGGAGCATCTAAACTCATCAAAACATTTTGGCACAAAATTTGGCTATAAAAACCCGCTCTAATGCCCACTGACTTTGAAGAGCCGCAGATTTTGACAAGAATCCAATTGATATATGCATTACGGGGGCCTGCATCGTCTTCCACCTTCCGTGCTTTGAAATGAGAAACGGGGGGACGTGTGCACCGGGCGTGTGCATTCATACCAAGCAGCCGAATCGCGCCTGAACTTAAACTATGAGGCCCGTAGACTGTAACATCAGAACCAAAGGCTTCAGAGCTTCCACAACAATCTCAACGTGTACGTTGTGTAGCTTAGAGGGTGGTTAGACGGACGAAGACCACTTTTAGATTTAACAAGACGCCTAATAACGGTAGGGAAGAATCAGCCGGGTCTCCCAAAGCAGCAACGTAGCGCACAGCACCACAACCGGACAACGTGGCTTTAAATGTCCTCCTAGCCATGTCGACGTCGGCAACTTGCCTAAATGATCGTCTGGACTTAGCAAGTGATCTTTAGCGATCATGATTTTTTGAAATTGGCCATCTTTCCGTGTCGATATAGGATGTCATCGAAACGAAAAAATCCAGCATAAGAAATAAAGCACACGAAAAGAATTCGACAAATCTGATAATGTAGCCTGCGGATGACCATGAGGAATAAAGTAGAAACTTTGTTAATATGTCAGGCGTCGTCCCGTAATGGGTCCTTCTAATGGTTGGGACGAAGATTTCGCCTAAAAGCCTGCCAAGCGTCTCACCAATGGACTTATCGGATGGGGATGGTAAGCCGGCAATACTATGAACCATTTGGCGGCTACCGCCGCTGCTCAGCAATGTTTTTGTGACCGTGGATGTGAGCAAGGGTCTGATATGTACAGCGAGAAATGTAATGGGTTAAAAACAGGAACCACCGGTCTTTGAAAGACCGCCCCACTTCACCCACTGCTCCACGCAAGATGGTACTTTTTAGTGGAAGACGCTTTGGCGGACATCAGAAGCTTTGGAAGAGTCAATGGATGCCAACTGCGCAAACTTAGGTCCTGGAGGTGATCGGTCAACTTAATCCATTCGTCTGTTTGGATAAAAAGAAAATAAAAAAAAACAGCAAAATTGATGTTCATGCAAAACGTCGCACAAAAAAAGACAGGCAACCCAAAAAACTTGAATGCCTTTTCACCTCAGGGCTACTCAAGTATAAACACTGATATTAGCGACGAAAGAGCGCAAAATAGGAGGCTATGAAAAAACACTCAAATAGGGGCGGGAGGGAGGGGTGCGAGCACTGAATGCCAAACCGAGAATGAGAATTGAAAAGGGTTCGCGTGGCGAGCATCGTAACACTGTTACGTAACATGCTCATCGAGCGTGACATATAGTACCCTAACGCAAATAATTTCATTTCTTCTTCGGGCTACGTCGAAAATTATTTATTTTCTATATTACCTCAATTGTACAAAATGAAAACATTGAAAAAACAGATATTGGAGAACATTTAGAAGATCGGGCTCAGCATCTGTACTCGCTTCGCTTGAGACGGAAACGCCAAAGAAAAGGGATTAGAAAAAAATAACGGGGAGGACAAAGGAATTACAAAACACAAACGAATAAAACAAAAACAAACTGTATTAATGATTAAATTAAAAAAAAAAACATGCTCGCAAATCGGCATGGGCGTTCACAAAAAAAAAGTGCAAGCGAAATATGCCCGCAAATGGCATAGATCTCGCGAAAGCGAAATGCAGGGAGGTGCACACAAAATCGGCACCGTTTTCCAAAGAAAACTATAATGCTATTAATCTGCATAATGATCAGATCAGATACAAAGATGGTATTCACAAACGATAGCTGAAAATTAAATCGTCAAATTTGAATTTATACTGTCGAAAAAAAATTATCCGAATCTTATCAGAAATATGGCCACAATGGCCTAGATCGGAACAGCAGAAGCCCCGATTAGAAAGCCTTGGAGGACTTTTAAAATCATATCGCAAAGCCAATGTAAAAAAGGAGGCGGGGTTTTGGAACAACCACGGATTGAGTTCTCCCAAAAGGGATGGGCAAATGACACGTTAAAGTAGTAACCTCCAATCAATATATGCACATCTAGATGGGAAAAACTGTCTGGGCACATAATGGCCAAAAAACGAGACGGCCATCTTGGAATTACCAAAGTGCCTGTGCTTGAGATGTAGCCTGCGTGATAACTTGCGCAATCAAGCATACTGAGGGGACACCAGAATTGTTATCAAAGGTGCCAATCTGACAACGCGTTCCACCCCTGACGCACCTCTACACCAAAATCTTGCATTGAATACCGAGACTTTTTCTGTTTTTGTGAGGCAAGCGAAATCTATCCACAGGTATGAGGTCCCCATAAGGATTCTATGATAGAAAAGGAATGATTGTCAATAGCCCAATCGTCAGAAAGTTCACAAAAAAATTTGATTCCCCTATCTTGTCAGCAACTGTGTTTTCGTTCCTGGGTAAAACAGTCTGGTACTATAATGATATCTGGGACTGAAACTATAAAACATGTCAAAGGCAATGAATGAAATCTGGCTTTCCGCTGTCGTATTTTATGATAAGAGGAAAACCTTGGAATGGCCGAAAACCATTTACCTTTTGTTTTGTTAGAAAGCACGCAACTCGTAAGACATCTGTGACAGCCGCCAATTCGCGCACGTAGAACTAGCTAGCTTTTCAGAGCCGGACCAAATACCATAATAACGTAATTACGAAAGCCGGCGACATGCCGCCGAATCCGCAGGGGGTGCAAAAAGTGGGGGAGCGGGGAGCGCCGCGTCACAGAAAAATGAGGACGCCAAATTGAGGAAATGAGACAAAAGAGTACAAAAATAAACGCGGAAAAAAAATCTTGAGAGAGAAATAAAGAAAAAGAAACAGGAAAACTGGAAGAAAAGCGACAAAGATGAAAACATGGGAAAGGAAACATAGAAAAGACAGAAAAGATTAAATGGGCCAAAGAGTTCTCGGAATAGCCATTCGGCAGGTGCGAGGAAATCGAGTAAGAAACCCTAGGGGAAACCATCCATACATACATACACATACACAAGTTTTTTATTTAGGACCGCAATTCGTCCAGACGGACAACATTGTTTACAAACCAAATAAAATGCCACAAAAAAATACAAAAGGCAGACGTTTAGAACAAATGTGTTTTTAAACCAGTTTCCTGAAATAGTTGACTGATGGGCATTTCTGATGGCTGTGGAAGGCGGTTCCAGTTTTGGAAGCAACTACAGGCAATCTGCGTTCCCCAGCCAAAGAATTAAATTTGGAACCACCAAGACGTGATGTGTCATCAGAATGAAAACATCTGTGATGTTGTAAACGATGAGGATAGAAACCCAGGGGAAATGTGAGGAAAAGATACATAGGAGAAATATGATGAAAAGAAACCTTGGGGAAATGTGAGGAAAAAATAATCTAGGAGAACATGAGGAAAAAGCCTAGGAAATGTGAGGGAAGAAAACTAGAGAAATGTGGGAAAAGGGTTTGGAAGTATGAGGAAATGAAATCTGGATGAAATGTTAGGGGAAGAAACTCGGGGGAAATTGTATATAAAGAAAACCACTAGGATTAATAACTGTGAGGAAAGAACCTATGAGAAATGTGAAAAATAAATCTAAGAAAATACAGAGGAAACAGAGAAATTAAAGTGTTGGAAAACATGGAGCTTGTGACTATCACTGACAAAATTATAAGTGCATGATATGGGTGCAAAATTTTTGAAGGCTTATATCAGTGCTCAGATGAGTCAGTCCAGGCTGAGGATCTAGTGCTGATGGTTTAAAAAAGCTAAATGCATAAAATAAAGAGAACTCAGAAGTAGAAACCTAGCAAAATAGTGAGGATTTAGTGGTTGTGAACAATGATTGTTAAGCCAAATTTAGAAACACTCAAATCTGACAAATACAAATTGGAAACACAGTAAAGATTGGAAAGAATTAAACGGCCCCAAATGTCAACATTAACTTTGAGGTAACAATTAGCCTAGGCCACAGGCCTTCAAGAATCAAATTTTGGTTTCTGCAGAAGAAAGAAATGAAGACCATGAAGTCATTTTCACACTCTTAATGTTAGTTTTTTGAGGAAGTATAAATGGGCCTTCTAACAATGATATGATTCACCATTCAGTGGATCGAGTCACAAGCTTCACAACACAGTGGTGAGTACATTAAGGATGAAGTCAACCAGTCAGTGGATGGTCCATCATTTTAGTATCCGGGAGTAAAGTGGGTAGAGGACAAAATCAGACAAGAAAAAGCGTTACTACTTATTCTTCAAAAAGGTCACCTTGAGGTTCTGAAAAGTAAATCCGAAAGCTCCCGGTGTTCCGGTCTGGATCCCTGCTGGTGCTCTGCCCCTGCATCCCTTTCAAGGGCCCAAGCCCGGCCCCTAGGTTGGGCCCCTGCACCTCACCTGTTTAATGTTGTGTGTCATTTATGGGAAATTACCTTGTATGCCTCTCATCCTCAGAAAATTCTGCACATTGAGGAAATCGATAGGCCAAAAATCTTGCTCCTGAGGAAAAATGACTTTCCTGCAACCCCTGGACATCCCGAATCGCTGCGTCTGAAAAATTTGAATGAGGGGCCAAGCGAAATCTGAATGGACAGCCAAGTTCAGGGATGAACTATTGTCCAATCCAAAAGCAATCTTAAAAATCACTGACTCGTGGAAGCAAAGAGAATCTCCCACGCGTACTCGTGACTCAATTGCCGCGAAACGAGGCGCGGTCATCAATCTGGCAACAGGGCCGAGTGCAAGGGTCATAGAAATTACTTGACCTGGGAAAGAGGCAAAAGTCCACACTGACCTCTACAAATGTAGGCCGGGTCAGCTCGCCGATTGAAACAACAGGAATTGGTTTTTCGCCCTCTACAATCTGGCGTGAACAATGCTACACCTGTCAACAATA
This sequence comes from Ophioderma brevispina, assembly GCA_023653785.1. NCBI lineage: Eukaryota > Metazoa > Echinodermata > Ophiuroidea > Amphilepidida > Ophiodermatidae > Ophioderma > Ophioderma brevispina. The sequence goes on from JAMKCH010014604.1 coordinate 49,238, forward strand.
AAGATATTTGTTGAATGGGTGGCAGCAGCAGGTTTATGGCATTGGTTCCGCCATATTGTAGAGGGCCAAACCAACTTCCTGTTGTTTCATCGGCGACCATTCAACTGTGGCTGCAGCCCGCTATCGTGTGTAGAGGTCAGTGTACAAGCCGAACGGGACGGATTAGAGGAATTTTATGAGGCAAAAAATCGAATCAATACAATCAGCTTTTTTTCAATCTAGGCTAGAATAAATAAATCTCATAATCCTGAGTTACTAAAAACCCAAATCAACCAATTTCCTGGGGCTGGGTGCCACCCCACTTGTACTTCTGTAACAAAGCCGCTACGCGCGATTGAATCGCGAATAATAGCCAGGTTGGAAGCGTAAAGATTCCCGATTAGGGGAGACAATGACCATCATCTATTACATGAAGGAAAGAATGCCACGGGCGCGCCAGTGGTAAACTAATGGCCTAGTCAATTTGGTGAATAAATAACACCACTATTGAGCCCGAATTGGAAGGCACTGTCCACCATATACCTAAATAGAATCGTGATGCAACCAGAAAAACCAAGAAATTGTTTGATGGGGAACAAAGATGTCACGTGGTGGTACCCGATTCTACAAAATCAAAAGAAAAATAAACTACCAGAATCTAGAACTTGCGCAATATGGGGTAGATCCTAGCTTAGTCCCTCGACTTTCCTTAACGCTTGGCCATTCCGTGAGAACTTTCTAAAATTTATAAAGTTTCATTTTACCCAACATTTTGATACTTACCTCCAAATTCGCCTTTGGTGCAATATATGGACTCTCCACTGCGTTAAAAAGTCCTTAGAATTAATTTTCTGACGCATGGTGTGTAAATCTGAATTTTGGAGCATAGAAATCACAACCTATTGCAGACACGCCGGACATTTTGTTTAGCGTTGATAAGCCTGACGTCACATTATGCAGCCTCTTTGCAACACAATCAATCGCGCTGCTCACAGCACAACGTACCTTCGTGCTTCATATGTCAACGATGGGAGACTCAGCTAAATCACACCTGTCTCCGCAGCTGTTGGTGCTAAGTGCCTTTACACGCCCAATTGGGCTGCTTTTTGACCATCAAGAGTGTGCTCAAAGCGGCATTTTCGGCAGGACTCGGTAGAGCTGTGTTTTTTTGACCAATAGAAACCAATATGGGCTACATTTTCCCCACTACTGCCGCGCGTGTCCACGCCTACCTGAAATTTTTTGTTAGCAACACGAGACTTGCAACAACCCGTTTGATCATTCGACTTCGGAAGGGGGAAAATTTTGCGTGCCACACAATTTGTAAATCTATTACACTTCCAGTGCCGTTTTACTTAGATACAAAGGGTGGCGGAATACCAGAAGAAGATGCGCACAGGTTGTACAGTATTGCATCATTTGTATAAATATTAGAAGATTTCGTCTCAAGGTTCCTCTTTCGCTGCGTCCGAATGGCGCCTAACCCAGTCCGACTGATATTTATATCAGGCGGACTGGAAGCTGAGTCTAGGTAACTCGTATTTAATTTAAACGTTTGACAGATTTTTGGGGTGACGAAGATCTAAAACTAAGCGCAGCTTTGGTTCCTTTTGCTACTGTAGGGAGGTTGCAACCCGGGTTGCACAATGAGTCTCGATCACTTCGTAACACACCGCTCAGCAATAATTCAGTAATGGCCTTTTCAAAGAAAGAAGAATGATCAAGCTAGACTTATTATTTTTGGCGAAAAACGGCGGTTGGGAGAATTCAAAGGAAATTTATACCCTACTCAATCACATCAATGACATAGTCACTGACTTTACCATCAATTTCCAAAAAGAACAAGCAAGTTTTTATTCTACCTTTAAACTCCGGCGTCACGGATATCAGCTTCCGCAAATTCCCAATTCCTAGTTGAGTCCTGGAGGGGAAACGCCTGGACTCCTTTGTTGTTGACGAGGCTGTCGGGCGCTCTGAGGCCTGGCGTTAGGCCGTATGTGTCCGCTGATGTTCCCACTGGAAACACAACTTCGGGTTGTCCCAATCTATAGGTGTGACCTGTGTTCCCGCAACACCATAGGACGAAAACGCTGCATATTAGGCAGAGTCCACCAGGGGCCGGGGATGAAGGTGGCGCGTGACTTGCTAGCGGCTCTCTTGCTGGCGACTTTCTTGTCGGCGGCAGTTTTTTCACCTAATGATAAGCAAAAATAAAATATATAGAGAACAATTAAGACTAAATTAAAAGCTGTGTAAACAAAAAGCCAGCATTATGAGGTAAGGCTTCGAAAACCACCGGAAATTATAACATCGACCTTTGGCATTCGTTTTTGGTTTCCGGATCGTCGGCAAGTTCATCTTGGACGTATTCTTTGACTGTTGCCCAGCCATAAGCCGAACGGTCTGCAATCTTGATTAACTTTTTGCCGCTCCTTCACCCTTCAACAATACCCACAGCCTCCTCCGATTTACCTCGCTGCTGCGAGGTCTGCCTCCGTCCAAGAAGATTCAGGAGATGCAAGATTCAACAATCTGAAACTCTTTTGAGTGCTGAATTGCTGCTTATTTCCTTCACTTTTAAGTCTGTGGCAAGCTGTTTGCTTTTGCTTTCAAGAATCGAATTTCCGCTGCAACTCGTTAATGGCGGAAAGCAAAATTTGGTTGGTTGGAGCTGCCATCTGCTCGTCATTCAGGATTGGCTGGGGCAGACGTGGTGCGATCCTGAATGCCAACCGAGAATGCGAATGAAGAGGCTCGCGTGGCGAGCATCGTAACCAAAGAGGTTCTATATAGATAGAGAGGCGCAAAACGTTACGTAATCTTTAGAAATTCACCATTCTCGCATTTTTGCCGACCACAAAGAAAACCAGAGTCCCAACACTAGAAAACAATGGCTGCCCCCGCTTCTTCCCAATACTGTGGGTGCCGCTTTGCATCTACCCTATCGGTAGTGATACAACTTAATGTATGTGTTAGAGGTGGCCAGGATGTAATCATAGTGTACCGGATCTTTTGCTCAGATACTCTTTTTCTCATAATGCAATGCGCGTCGTGTGAAAAGATGTATTCATGGAGACTTTATTTGTAAATCACCGACAGATTGATGGTCATTTCAATTCGTTTGTGTGGCATGGGTAGGACAAAATATTAACAACCCCATAGCACCCAACATCCCAACACTAATATTTTTGGCCCGATTGTTGTATCGAATTGACATTAGTGTGTATACAAGCCCAAACTGATAAATTATTCCGTGCATATTCAAAATGTTCAGCGCCCACACGGACGACTGGGTTTTGAATGCGTTTCAACCCCTTGATCGTAAGCAAACAGGTTATTAACGTGCTCATCGAGCGTGACATATCGTACAATAACGAAAAATTTCACATAGCTCCGGGCTCCATAGACGATAACGGAATAAAGCCTGAAACGAATGTTGCGTCTAAGAGTCAACTGAATCGAGTCGAGTGCCCTATTCCTCACCATTGTAGCCGGACTATGACTTACTGGCGGACATAATTACTTTTACACGTAGGTTCCACTTGCAGTGACTTGTTTTTCCAAGGTGAAATACAATCGGGGAGAACGTGTGCCCCACTGGTAAGGATATTCGTGTTCGTGGGCGGAAGGTCCCCGGTTCAAATCCCCGGTAATTTGAGAAAACTATTGATGAAAAGTAGACTGCCGCTATCCCCAAGGTTTATTTGGACTTGGCAAATAACCACAGAATATCCCTTCCCTTCGGAGGGGAGTTGAGTTGTCGGGTCACGGGTACAGAGACGTCCATACTTGTACTAATAGCACAGGTAGCGTTAATAAATTGTCCCAATCCGGCAGGGTCAGTTTTCGAGGGATCACTTTAGTAGAGTGGTTAATTACTCTTGGGTATACCTCTGAGCTCTCGGTCCTCTAAATTGTATAAATAAAAATAAATAATATGATGCTCGGTTATTATTTTGGGGTTTACTTGCCGAGGTAGCTTTCGGCTATATAGCACTATGCTTGAGTCTCTGCCGATGTCTATGTCATTACATCCGATGTTTTAACTGTGTTATATTACCCTCAATTTTGTGTTAAAAGTTTATTTTCTGAATTTTTTGAGAAGAGACTTTCTCACGGGAAAATACATTTGTTTATGATAAAAGAGAGCAGGGGATTTCCTAGTGTTATACTTAGCTCACACTGTTATTTTCAACTAGATAGATTGCACAAGAATGGAATGGGAATTCCCCAAGATGTAACCTTAGAAACTGAGCAACTTGTTATGCCATTGAGATCAAAAGACAGATTGCGTGATTGGGGATTCCCCATGAAGTTATAATTGTGAGATGTGCAATTAGATGATGTAATTTATGTGAACTCCAGTTGGTCAGCTAGTTGCAAAGTTTGCTTTATGCATGAGCCTGTGGTAATTCTATTTTAAGACTGGGAACTTTGTGAAATAATATATACTGCAGATTTTGAAAGAGGTAGTTTTTACGCAGCAGGCAGCCAGAGTATCAAGTAGCTAGCAGCTATAGACCGGATTCAATATGACGTCAGCCCCACCAGACATGTTGGTGACAAAATGCATACATTCCAGACACTACAATGCATTAAGCTGCCAATCGATCCATGTTTAGCACGTTGCAACAGGGATCATCACTTGACACTGACAGGTGAATGTCTTGTAGTCCTGGAATATGTCTATCTTGTCCAGAGGTTCTATTAGATATAGAGGCAAAACGTACGTAATCTTTAGAAATTCGACCCGTCTCGCCTTTTTGCCGACTCACCAAGTAAAAACCTAGAGTACCCCAATAGAAAGCATGGCTGCCTCCGCTTCCACAACTTGGGTGCCGCTCGGCATATACACTATCGGTAGTGATACAAAGTAATGTATGTGTTAGAGTGGGCCAGTGTAATAATCGTGTACCTGGATCATTGTGCGCAGATACTCACTTTTTCTCATAATGCAATTCGCGCTTGGGTGAAAAGATGTATTCATTGAGCGGTTTATTTAAATCAAGATGACTGACGATCATTTCATTCGTTGTGTGAGATCGGGTAGGACAAAGTTAACACCAATCGCACCCCAACATCCAACAACGTATATTTTGGCGGATTGTTTGTTAATCGAATTGACATTAGTGTTGTATACAGAGCACCCAACTGATAAGTATCCGTGCAATTCAAAATTTCAGCACCCAACACGGACGACTGGTTTTGAATGCGTGGCACCCCTCTTGATCTTGTCCACCTACATGTCTGCCTATTGAATACGGTCCTATACTAGTGCTATAATTATTCTACTGTCGTCTTTGAAGCAAAGTGCTGGACTCAAAATAGGCTTCCAATTGTGTACAATCAATCGTGGTGATTACTTGGACTGAATACTGTGAATATTAGTGTCGTCGAGGGGACGTATTTAACCTCGGTCGTCTGGAACGGCTGGACAAAATTTTACCTTCAAGACTCAGAAGATTCCCTATGGAATAATTACCTGATTAGAAGTTGACTTTGCATCTGTCAGTTATGAAGTCTTTTTGCTGTGATGACCTATCAATCGTTGGAACTGCAACGCTTCTTTTGACATTAGTTGACTCTAAGTAATCATCTTACATTGGTTGTAAAATTAACATATATGTAAGTTGTTTTGGGACATACACGTTCTTGAACCAACCTGATTAAAAATCATAAATCTGTGTTTTATAATTGAAATTTAGATCACTTGTGCACAAGGCTCACTTTTTGTTTTAAAAGGTATTTCTGAACTTGTGACGTAAGACGAACGTCATAACAACTGGTTCATTAAAGGTCCCAGTCAAATGAGATGATAAACCTACTCCAACTCTTTATGGACATTCCATTCCAATAAACAGGGTCGGAAAAAAGAACACCACCAGTAGAACATTAGTGAAACTATTGATTTCAGTTAGTGTCATGAATAAATTCACACCAGTCCCCTGGATTTCTATTACTTACTCTCTGAAAATTCATGATACCAACAAATTGATGTCATTACCAACCAAATCGTGAATTCTTCCTGTTCCCTCCTTGTAGACTTGACACCAACCACATCATTCACTTTTGCATTTCCTGGACCTTAGTAATGATTAAGCACAGTCTAAATTTTAGCAGACGTGAATTGATATTATTTTAGATGCAGTTTTGTTAGTATTTACGTGAAATACCTACGTATCATTGTGTTACTTAATTTGTTGGGGGGGGGGGGGCCACTGACATTGCGACAGTGGTATGGGTATGGTGCGGCTTTTTAACTTAAACCCCCATTTCGTGTCTCTCCAGCAGTTCCACAGACGCATTGGAAACATAATTCAGTCTTCAGGGTCCTATTTGGAAATATTTGGCTCAGAAAGCTAATTTAGTAGCCAATTTCATGGTCACAAAATAAAATACTTGAAAATCTCAATGGAACCTTGTGTTAACATTTCCTTACCAAAAGGCATGGTACAATAAAAGAATTACAGGGACCACACACCCACCACTACACGAACAAGCCGCCCGATAAATGTATTGTTACAAACAGCACATTATATAAAATACGTCGTGGGGGGGGGCAAACCATATTAAAATAATTGCCTAGGGTGCATTTTTAAACATTCCACACAAAAATCGTTTAGAGTGCAATTCAAACGAAATAACGTTTAAGGGGTTTGTGTGTAGTATCAGTGAAAATACTTGTTTAGTGCACATTGCACATTTTGAGTGGCATTGAATAAGAATGATCTTCACCACCTTGGATATAACCCCCACCGTGTTTAAGAATACTTGTTTCGATGTTTTTCCAGGTTTGAATTTTCCTTTTGGTATGTTTAACCTTTCTGAATTCTTGATACTAATGTGCTACTAATACTCTACCTTTTTTGAATGAATGATTGAAGGAAGTTAAAGTTAAGAAATATTGTGTACCTTTGGTGTCGGATCAATCCGTGCCCTTCGTTGTTACCCATTTTTTAATATATTCTTATTCTCTGCTCAGCGTTTAAATGTGATGTTCATTGAAGCATTACTGTTTCCTCAACCGTTGATTAACACAAGAGTGTAACGCAAGGGGATTTACGAAAAGTCTTGAATCTGGAGTTGTTAGAAACTTCGTGAGCGGTACAAAAAGTTCATTAAATGTGTTCCGCGGCCAATATCTCCCGCAAAATATTGTGTTCAAAAACTTTCATTTTCTATCCGACTCCTATCCCATGCCACTCTCGTCCGTTAATCCCATTGCATTTACTATCACGTCGGTCCACTAAATCATAAATAACATTTAGTTTTTTTTTTTTTTTTTTTTTTTTTTTTTTTTTTTTTTTTAAAAATATTTTTTGCTGAAGTTTTTGACCACCACTCCTGCCTCTGAAGATGGTAAGAAAGAGGAATCCTCCTGTCGCATATGTTGTGGCCACCGTTCCAGACGGAATCTATTATTATAATGAGTGCTGACCACAATCGCAGTAGCGATTTATTCCGTAAATTTTATCAAGGATTAAATTGCCTACAACATCCTGGTCACAAAACAACAAAACCAACACAAATAACTCGCTTGGTCCACTTGGTGGTTAGGCAGCTGACCTCATGATTCAGTGGTCTCTGGTTCGAATCTTGCTACTCCCCTTTTTAAATATATAAAATTTTCATTTTTTTCAGGTTATAGGGAATTTCTAAGTCCCAAAAAAGATAAGAAAAAAATAATAGCTGCCCTTTGGAGGTTAGTTGAGGGAGACCTGCTCCTGGACCATGGGTGGTGTCCAAACGACGCTGCGTCAAACATACCCAAGGGCCCTGGAATTGCGGCCAAGCAACACACTAAAATTCGGCAACACAGTCAAGCAAGGCTAACACGTGCGGTGTACTTTCCTCCGCTTACGAGACTGATTGGTTTTACGTTTCGAAAATGATCGCTCTTTTGGTTGAATTTCAAAGAGAGGGAAAATGTTCGCTATTTTTGCGGGCTTTTACACAAGCAAAAGAGGTTATAATAAATGCTGTTGAATCTATTTCACAACATTTCTCGGAAGAGGTCATATCAAGAACTATCAGAAAAGGGTGAAATCGCGAAATTTTAGATTGTACCATTGACATGCGAAACCTCTATTTTCATGTTTTCAATCAAGTATTGCGCAGGCCACGTGCCCAATAGTTTTTTTTCGTATTGGGTCCGTTTGTATCGAAAGTTCATAATTGCATGGAAATACTCTGAATCTTTCCAACGAAGCGACTGAGAATGTAGTTATTTCTTGACTTTATTATGGGCTCTGCTAACGTGGCCATCTTAAAATTACATAACAAAATAGTATTTGAACAGAGGGTAGTAATATGTCACCAAATTGCCGTTATTATAATTAGCGAACGAAAAGAAATAACAGCAACTGATATAATATTCATTTCGTTAATTACAGAAATGAATGTCCTTACGAACGGGACAAATATTTAGGGCTAATTAGGGGCAAAAAAGAACCTGTTTAACTCCTAACGATTGACTGCGCTATTAGAACAGGGCAAGAATGTAATGTACGTGAGCGAAACCAAAACCCATCCGCGTTCCAAAAAACAAAGAACAAAAACCAACAAACTACCAAAAAAAAAAAAACAACACTTGGAGAGAATCGTATCCCATAGCAGTGGGACTTACAAAAATAGAGAGGTCGCCTTAGTTTTCCGGAACGTGGCACGTAAACATTCCCATAAGACGTCATGTGACCAGATTTGGACCAATCATAGCGGATAGACATGCTTACGTGAACGTTTTACGTGCCACGTTTCGGATAACTAAGGGTCTCTAATATCTGTGCGTACGCAGACCCACAAAGATCTCTGAGTGTGGTGACCAGAATCTACCCAACACA